>OX463854.1:21183916-21376501 GCA_949825065.1 Odontocerum albicorne | reverse complement strand
TTGCTCATTTAATATGTCGGCAACTGCGTTGTCGACCATTATTGAGTGAGAGGGGTTAGAGAGGTCTGCATTTGGCGAGAAGATATTAGCTAGAGAGTCAGCAAAGGTCTCTGCGCGGTCGCGAGCAGAGAAAACGGGGCCATTTGGTCCTTGAAGAGAGCTGGGTCGGGAGGGCGTATTTCTAAGGCTACGCGTTAGTTTCCATTTGAGTCCATCATTGTATTCGAGAGACTCGACGAAGTCTGACCATTTGTCATTGCGGAGTTGCTGTAGGAGGTGTTTGATTTTTTTGACTAATCTGTTGTAGTCGGTTTTGTAAGAGGGGACAGCTGTGTTTTGCCACAACTTTCTGGTTTTGTTTTTTTCCATAATCAGTATTTTGATATGTGGAGGAAGGGGAAGTTCGGGTTTATCGGCTGGTCTCTCTTTTGAAGAGGATGTGAGAGCGGATTTGATGGTGGTTGTGAAGTCATTTATAGCGGCGTCTATGGAGTTCGTGTCGGGGAAGGTTGTCGGTATTTTGATGCTGCTGTCGACGTTAATAGCGAAATCGCTCCACGAGGTGGTGTGTCGCGGAAGGGCTGAGGGCGAGAAGGGTGGTAAGCCATCCGTCAATTGAAGTAATACCGGGTAGTGATCGGATTGAAGCTGGTGAACAGTCGTGAGATCTGTTTGATAGAGAATGTCGTTATGGACAATGATGTCGATGACATCAGGGCGATGATTGTCTATTAGTGGATAGAGGGTGGGAGACGTGGGTCCTTCCACGAAGTATCTTTTCCGGGAGGAGATTTCGTCAAGTTTATTACCGTGAGTGTTGGAAGTGCGGCTGTGCCAGAAGGGGTGTTTAGCATTTAGATCTCCCGCCATGATGGTGGGGATATTATTTGCGAGGAATGAGTCCAATTCAGACTCGACAAGTGGGGAGGTAGGTGGAAGATAAGTCGCGCAAAGTTTAAGAGGGCCGTGATTGGCGGTGTTCACCACTACGCATGTGGATTCTATGTTGACGGTGGGAGGGGAGGGGATGTGGCAGTGGTCTATTGTGCTTTTGATGAGAGTTGCGGTGCCGCCTTTTCTGCCGATGAGGCGGTCGTCTCTGTAGCAGTAGTAGTTACGGATGCTGTAACGGTAGCTCGGTTTGAGATGCGTTTCCGTTATCAGCAACACGTCCAGGTTGTGCTCGAGAAGGAAATCCTCGACCTCTTGTTTATGTGTTCTGAGGGAACCGTTTGCATTCCAGAACGCGGCGGATATATGGGATGGTTTATAGGTGCGAGCCATGTTCTTGGATGTAGTTGAGGAGGTTCATGGCTTCGGTGATGGCTGATTTTAAGTTATTCAAAATGAGATCGCGATTTGGGGGAGGAGCGGCGGGCAATATGTAACTTTGGGGTGTAGATGATGATAATAGGGGGCGATGAGTTGCGACGTTCGCGTATGACGCGTTGGAAGTGACTGGTTTCGATGCACTCTGGGGGGCGTTGGGGAATCGCCGTGTGGCGTTGTTTGCCGAGGGGGCGTTCGATAAGGGGGCGTTGGTGGAGGGGCGTTGGTAGATGTCATCCATGAGGGGGCGTAAGGGCTGCGGGGTCTGGAAGTGGTGGTGGGGAGCGATTGAAGGGAGGTTGCTCTTGGGGAAGCGTGGGCAGCCTCTGAAGTTGGCCGTGTGTGGGCCTCCGCAGTTACAGCAGGTGGCGGGAGTGTCCGCGGGCTTCCTGCATTCAGAGGTGTGATGCGTTCTACCGCATTTCACACAATTGGCTGGAGCGTGGCAGTTGCCGGCGGAATGGGCGAACTGTTGGCATCGATGACACTGGCCCATACCTTTGCGCTTGTTCAGCTCCTCCACTGTGACTCGAATATCGAGTACACCGTGGAGTTCGGTGAAGATGCGTTTTGCGGAAGAGTCCCTTGTCAGTTTGACGATGACCATAGGGAGTTCCACTCTATTCCTGTTCTTCATGCGATACACATTCTGAACCGGATAATCAAGGGATTTGAGCTCGATCATAATGTCCTCGACGCTGATAGGGGTCGGTAGGCCACGAATGACGGCTAACAGGGGCTTCTCGTTTTCCAGATGGAAGGAGTGGTATGGGATGGCGAGAGAGTCGGTGATGTGGACGAGGGAGCGGTAAGCCTCAACGGTTTCTGTGGAGATTTTTAAATCACCATTGGGCTGAACCTTCGAGGAGAAGTTGATGTTTTGAGACCTGAGTTTGGCTCTCAGGTCTCCGTACTTGTCGGAATTGTGAAGAACGATGGGGGGGATGCGGTCTTTTTTGACTGGAAGTAGAGGTCGTACGTCTATATTTGAAGGTGGGGCGGGGGCTGCGGGAAGAGGAGGGCTGAGTGGGCCTCTCATCCTTTTGCTGGTTTGGGTCACAGTGGCATCAGCTGGTTTCGGGTTTGATTGGGGGCGAACGAGGGGGGGGCTTTCTTGGGGTTGGAGAGCCCTTTTGCGATTTTTGGCAAAGGATTGCCAGTCCATTTCTGGAGTATCCGGGATGATAATTATTGGTGGGGAGAGTGGGGGGTCAGAAGTGGGGGTGGGGTGCGGCGGTGTTGTGATTGGAACCGCTGGCAAGACAGTGGGTGAATCAGATGGACGGTTTTTGGCCTCAATCGAGACCTCACCTTTATGGAAGAGCTCACGAAGAAGTTTTACCATCTTCATTGTTTCTTTTTTGGATGTGGTCTCCATCTTGAAGAGCTCGAAGGCTTCCTCGAAAGTGGAGATGGTCAGATCAGGGGATGTTGAGCGGTCCGGAGACATAGCGAGGGCTGGTATAGGCGGGGTCTCGGGGACGGGTGCGGGCGTTTCAGTTGTTTTGGGTGTAGTTTTTTTTTTTGGGTGTAGTTTTTTTAATTATGATGCGTTTATTTTTGATGCAGAAGTCCGATTTGACGGGCTTCATGGCTGCTTAATAGGAGGAACTGAGCAAATAGAATGAATGTTGTGGACAATAAAAGTGGACAAAAATAAAAAAATAAAAAATATATATATATAATTGTGTATTGAGTAAAAAAACAAACAATGATAACTAAAGAAATAAAGATTTGATGAGTGGTGCGAATGTATGAAATATGAGATGAATATAGGATGGGAAGAGCTGACGACCTTTCAGATCATCAACTCTGCCAGCGGAGTGTAAAAGGGTAAGAAGGATAATAACAGTCAGTGGCTTACTCGATGAAGAAGAAGAAAAACTGGCATCGACCGGTGCTCGGAACAAATTACGTCACCAAGAATTTGTGGAGGCCGGCTCTTTATCACGAATTATATAAAAAAACCGATTTGATCTAGACAGCTGTCTGGAACGAGTGGAATGTCAATTGTTTATTTATTTGTGCACTTGCGCGGTCGAGAAACAAACAAAGCACTGTTTGAGCGACAAACGATCGACGGTGAAACGCGACACTATATGACGAATCGTGTATTGTAATTGTTAGTTATCAAACTGTGAGATCGCGCTGTTCAAGCGGGAAGCGACTGCTCTGTAGCAGATCCGTGACTCGACTTGTAGCGGTATATAAACTCAGTCAGTTTTGTTTTAGTCTTCTTCATTAAAACATCTGTATTTTTTCCGTTACATCGTTCTGTTAATTTTTTGAAAAAAATGAATGTTCGTTTTAAATAATAAATATAATGATTTCTTTACATGCTTTAAGAAGTAAATTGATAATGTTTCGTGGAGATTGACCAAATTAGACAAGAAATGATTACTCACCATATTTCTGTAAGAGAATATATAAGAATAAAGAAAGAAATCTTAAGTTGCCTTAAACATGTCGAGAGAATGAATTATGAAAGACTTACAAAACAAGTAGAAATATTTTTAGAAAGAATGGCGTGCGAGGAAGAGTTAGGTCAGGGAAAGAATCGTCGTTGCTGAGCCTCGGATCCCAACGTGAATTTAGTTAAAAAGCAAAGCTGTTCCACGAAGTTATTTTTTTTAAGTGAATGAGCCGTTGCACGTCAGCAAACTCAACGGCCAAACCGCTCTCCTTAATCCAATGACATCAAAGTGAGATGATCGGAGTACACCGCCATGTTTTATTTTCCCCCTTTTTTTTAAAGAATAGATGTGACCGATGTCATATTTATACCCTCGAATAGTAGGCGGAAAAAAATACTAAGGGAGTATTACAGCGCAGGGATCGAACCAGCGACCTTCCGGACGAAAGTCCAGTACGCTACCGCGCGGCCATGCACCTAAAGGAAATAATAGAAGGATATAGAGGAAGAAATTTTGACTGAAGAAAACGTAAGAATCATGAGAATTAGAAGAGCGTGTATGAGCATGGATAAGGCAATGTTAAAATTGTATGGAGATCTATCATTTTTTCCCAGACTAAATGGAATGTGATGTGATGGTATGTACGAGTATTTGTATATACCATATTTTAGTTTATTTATCTGGTTTTGCGAATTCTTGATATTACATTAAAATGTTTAATATAAATCATTTTCAATTTGGCTGTACACCTAGTCCAAGGTATATTTTTACTTGGTTGAGAAAACCTGTTTTTTTTAAAGACATTTTCCTCATTATTTGAATTTTGTCTAGTAAATTATGCATCTGGATGACCATACTCTCGCGTTAACATCACCGTAGTTAAGGTCAGCGGAAAGTTGAACTTACAACTTAACAAATAACTGATGAATTTTGGTAGATTCGGTTTACGTGTTTCTTTGTACCTTTCGAATATTATATGAGTTCTGTATATTAATTAATATGGGTTTCAATATAATGGAACGTGTTTTCCAATTTTAGATAAGTTTCTTGTATCAGTTTAAGCGATTTCGATTAATGCGAATTTTCTTGAAACATGTCGACTACGTAAATCGAGGAAAAGGTATATTTTAATGAATAATATATGGTAACAATATGTTATCGAGAAATTAAATAGTAATATATAATGACAGAACATTTCTAATTATCAAACAATATTACTGGTACAAGTTCTCGTATATTGTTGAATAAACTAGCTCACTGTTTGATAATGTCAAACGCGACAGCTTTAGAGCTTCACATTTAAGTGTTTGTCCGTTACACTTGAATTATTTTGTCAATTGCTTAGTCCAGCTTTAAGTTTGCCAGTTTTTTAATGAGTCTAACTGGGTCTCGTTGTATATTTTTGAATATTGGAGTAAACAACTATCGCTTCCAATACAAAAAGTAGAAAAAGGGGAGGAAACAATTATTTGAGCACTTTGTATTTTTTTGTAACATACATGTTTTTTTCAATGTTGATGATAAATGTGATTTTAAGGTTTTACTCGTATATTCCTTATCTTATCCTGTCTTTGTTATATTTTTGCGTCGCTTTAATAAAATGATGGCTTGTGTTGTATTACTCCGTTCTGCGTACTGGCTGAAATTAAATTATCATTATGGTCACCAACAAATTAAATTATCATTATGGTCACCAACAAATTAAATTATCATTATGGTCACCAACAAATTAAATTATCATTATGGTCACCAACAAATTACAGTTATTTGGTAAGTCTACTATTCCTCACTAGTTCAACTTGAACATAAATTGAAACATGAACTTTTAGTAATCAAATTATCATCAAATGTAGCTTTCTGCGTTTTATGAGCTCGTCGATTACGGATGTCATTTCATTATGTTACATACGGATGCCACGGACTTTCTAGAATGTCTTTCATGTGACATACTCGTATTCCACCCATCAAATCCCCGTGTCACCTTTTGTATGGGTGTCTTACTTCAGTTTTTATGAATCATGATGCATACTCGTAGTTTATATATAATGTGACAGTGAACCACATAACAATATCACATAACCTAATTATTTTAATATGGTGTAATACTGGCATAAGATACTCACATGAAAGAAGCTCATGGTCATATTTTAAGAGTGAGATAGAAAAAATCGTTCAAAATTAAGAGTTCTCAAAACTCAATGAATATTTTTGTATCGCCATGTGAACAATAAAGTTCAACCGTATCACTCGATGAGATTTGCTGCCTTTACCTGACCCGTAATTTGGGTCCTTATATTCTTCATATTTCGTTGTGTGCAGTACAACCCAGCTGTCTTATCACCATATCGCAATACCTACCAATTTATAAAAAAATATAGTTCTTTCAAAAAGATAGCGTTAAATTAATAGAACTCCATTGTTATTATTAGATGAAATAAAAAAAAACTTTGAAGTTCTAAAATTATTATTTTTTTACAAAATAAATGATCATTTTGACTTGCTAGTGTTGTAAGTTATAAAAATACAGGAAACTACAATATTATTGTATATGTTCAGTTAAATAACAAGGGAAAAAGTAAATACTAAGGATAATGAAATGCAGTGATTCCAACACCGTTTCTTATTACATATTTGATGATATATAAACACTATTCAAAGTTTATCGGATGTTTTTTTTTTCAAAAACATTAGTTAATAACCTAGCTAGCCAATCATCCTTGTTTGGATATATTGACTAAAAAAATCTAGCAAGCCGTTATAATTATTAATTTAGCGAGAATGAAAATTAATTATTCAACTCAAAATACGTTTTTTTTTCATTCACTTAATAGAAAATATGATATTCTGTGAAAATTTTAGAGCAGGAAAAATTACTTTCAATGACTGGTATTTACACTGAGTCAGCTGCTGATCTATTTACACGTTGTATTACAGTTCATTTTATTACAATGTAGCAATCTCTTTCAGCCAACCATAAAGGTGTAAAACAAGCTTTGAGTGAAAACTAAACTTAAAACTTTTTATTTAAATTTCGTTTCCACGGAGTCGAACCTGCTATTCCGGTGATTAAACGTAGGTTTCTTAACAACTTAAAAAACCTCAAAATATACGAGTATTTAACTCAATCAAAGTACAATAATTTAAGGATCTCATGTTTTGAGAGTTTGAAATCGAATTGAAAAGAAATTAGTGAACATTACTTTTAATAAATACTTTTCTTTTTTGCGAGGAAAACACATGAAATATTATATATGAAGTGGTCCAGAAAGTAATTTCGTGTTTTAGGTATATTTCAAAAGCATTTTTAATTTTTTTAGATGTTACATAACTGTGGACGGCGTCGTAGAAAGCTGATTATTCTCTATCAATGCCTTGATTTGGTCGCCATCAGTTGTATTCGGCTTTCCAGAACGGACACCATCTTCGAGTGTCGTATCACCATTACGGGTTATCTAAAACCACATTTGATACACACAATTGCTTACTGCATTATCACCATATACTGATAATATCTTTTTTTTTATTTTGTTAATTTAAAACACATTAAGTAAGAAAAAAACTATTTATTATTTTCCATCTTCAAAATGACACAAAAAAAAGCGCAAGCAATTTTAGTAAACCATCGAAAAAAATGTGCTAAACTATAACCTATCATAATAAAATACATTCAGCACGTTTAGAATGAAGTTGGCAACGAAAATGTTGTCTTAACGACCTCTGACCGAGAAATACGAAACTACTTTTCAGACAACATATTTAGGGGCATCCCAGAAGAAAGAAAACAAGGACGTTACTTCAAATGGAAATAGAAGTAGCAAGTGGACAGCTTGTTGTGTATAAATAGAGATTGAAGCTGGATGGCGAGAAAATGGCGAGAAAAGATAACCAGAGATCGAAATAAATCGAGATCAGCGGTGACGAGATCTGAAAAAAACACCTAAATACAATAACGATATTGAAGAGAAATTAATTTCCTTTAATTAACTGATTACATTCTCCGGCGTCCACTTAGCTTTATCAAAGCTGAAATATAAGTCTGCTTCCAGCTATACTGAAACTGATTTCCTAAATTATAACGACATCTACAGGGTGGTGACTGGCATTTAGTGTGAAATATTGAAAGAAGGAATAGTGGGTACTAATTCAAACATACCATGAACATGAATAAAATATTAAATAAAATCTCTACCATTACCAAATAAGAAAATATCGATGAAATGTGACAAACAAGTTGAAGATAAGCTAATTAACAAAAGTATTCCCTACGAAACTATCGTTATACATCATCTGAATCCATTTCTTATACTTAAATCGTTAAGTCCCTGTCGAGTAGGCAGAGAAAGCACAGTCACTTCATTCTTTCCTAACATACAAATTTTATTTCTACCACGTTCGTATACTTTGCAATGTGTACTCGCCTATTTTTAATAATTTCACTCAATTGGTGTTTCTAGGCATTTCATGCCTTTTATGCTACACGAGTAGATTTTTTCGTCAATCTTTCACCATTAATTATTTTTACGTTGTTAAACCATTTCACCCTTTTTTAATTCCTATTATTTTCTGACGAAATAATTCCTTATTCTACGGTTCACTTTTTTTCGATATCAATTCCCTCACTTTCTACTCAATGCTCGCAATTTATACCGCAAATTATAATTTCCTTCATCGTTCTTTTACGCACTCTAACATTCGCTTGCACATCTTGAGAATAAACTCAGCTTATAATGAAACCGAAGTCGTGAGAAAGTTCTTAATGTTAGCACATTCCGTTTCGTAGCACAAGATATTTATTCAACATACTATTGTAATTTGTAGAGAGCCAGAGTTGGCGGAGAAGTCATCTGCATTCGGTGCAACATACGAGCCATATTGCTTGGAAATTGATGATGTATTTATATTAAAATTTTGTTGCTTTTCATCGTGTTCAATATAATTTCCTTCAATATTTCGCATCGTGTACCACCCACCCTGTAAATTAATTACTACAATATGGAAGACTTGCCTTGAGGCTTTTCCTCAATACAAAACATAATTAATCAAACCTTTCATTGAAAATAAGATGTACTGCGACAAGTTGCTAAGTGATATTTAAGTATTTCTGAGATTTTGCCAATATAACGCGACAAAATACTACGTTTTTTTAAAAATAATTTGAGTGTTTAGGCACAAGCATACTTATAAATTATTCCAATTACTGAGTACATAAGCTGAAAGCTTTAAAAACTTTGCCTTACAGATCCCAAAGTGTACCTAGAAGTGTTTTCAAAGTTCTAGTATGTAAAACAATCATTTTGGAGATGACTTTTTTGTTGATTGAATTATTTAATAAATATGGACACGACTAGGATGTGGCGTCAAAGACAGGTTGTTTTTCAACAAATTTTGGAAAGTATACAATCTGTCCATTACTTCTAATAATGAAATGCACTTAGTGTCTTGGCATTTAATGTTATTATATGGTAGAAGTATGTGATCTAAAATGGTCAAATTCAAGCTGTTAATTAAAAGTCTTCATAGTCTAACGCCACATAGTACGGCAGAAATAGTGAGAGACACATTTATTTATTTAATATTTTGTGGGCATGTTTATGCGTGATATATTTGGTAGATTTTTGGCTGTATTACAATTTCCTTAAAGCAGCTATCGATACGTGAAATCGTTTGCGACCATGACAGATTTGACAAAAAACATATTTATATAAATTTAAGTAAAAAAATGTTTAAGCTAAAAACAATAATGGTATGATGATATATGTTACGTAGAGGAAAATAATTCTTTTGAAGATAAGGTATAGAAATAAAGGAGAATTAGGATGAAAGCTTATTCTGAGTAATAAAATATGTTTGTTATTCTTTCTTAATTGTAAATATTGTTGGTGAACATATAATAATTCTTGGAAGTTCGTTTCGCTGTGGACCGCAAATAAAGATATGTAAAATGCTGGTATACAAAAGCCGATCGAAGAGAACGCCCGTTTCTGAAAGAAAGCGATTTTTTTTCGCGAAGATATCAAGGAGAGTTGGGATTATTATGTAAGCAAAATAATGTCGACAGAGTGTGAAGGTTCCTTCGCTGTCTTATTTTAAGCCACTAAAGTATGTTTCGAAACTCTGACACGTGATCACCCTCTGGGTAAAGAGACGCGCCCTCGCGAAACATGGTACGCCGATATCAGCTGGATCTCAGATTATAAATCACCAATCAAAAGAGGTTTACTTCCCCATTTTATAAGTAAAAAGTAAACTGAAAATTTCGATAAATATTATTTTCTTTCCTATTTATCATTGTTGATTTTTTCTCTCAAAATTTCCAAGATCTCGAAAAAATATGGGGAAATATCGATATGAGTATTATGTAGTTTTTTTCTCTGCATCAATTATGTACAGGTAAATCCACCACCTTACACTTAAAACGTTATAAAACAATTGTATGTTTCGTCGGACGAGATTGCAACTTGAAAAAAAAATTATACCTTATATTATTAAAATTTCGTTGTATACAGTACAACCTGGCGTGTTTATTACCATGTAACAATATATTCCAATCGATCAGAAAAAAAAGAGCATAGAGACCTGAAGTGAGAACCAGACTGGAACCCTTTTAAAATAAATTGGGTTGTAACGGGCATCGATTCCGTAGACCTCAGGCTGGAAGACAGTCATCTTACACTATTAAATAAACTATTAAGTTAATTAATTAGATTGTGCAATATTCCTTGTATTGGGAATAAAGAAGCCAAAAAAATGTTTGTTTCATAATTGAATTATTTATTCTAATTTAAATCGCCTTATATAAAATAAAATCATCTGTAACCATTTTTTTACGTAAAACATATTTTTTCTAATTTTTAGGTACACAATTAAGTAAGTTTTACATTTGTAAGACTTATTTTTTCCTTACGTAATTTACATGGCTTTTCTATTCCTCAGGAGCTTAAGCCCGTTTGATACGAGCTGCTGACGGAAACATTTATTAAAATTTTGTTTATCAATTCCCGGCTGGCTTCAGGGAGGAATGGGTGAGTGTAGAAAGAGGTGTATAAATGTGAGGAGAATTTTTCCTCCCTGTTTCATATAAAAACCTTTCCCCACCCATAAAGTATAGGGTTACTTAGAACTTTCTTATTTTGATTAATTAGGCATGTCTGTAAATAGGCATGTTAAATATATATTTATAGCAGTTTTTACATATCGTCTTCAAAAACGTACTCATATTTAATAAAGGTGTTTTTACTTGAGTACAGATGATTATGTTTTGTTTATAAAATGCAGTATGGAATTCTATTGCATTGAAAAGTATATATTTCCAGGCTTTCGCATTTTTTCGTACCACATGTTTAAAGTCTTCCTTTTTTTTGTAATATTTTTGATTTCTCAATAATAGTGGGTTCGTAAATCGAGTTAGAGTGCCCTTGAGGTGAATCTGCTCTCTGAACGGTACTATATAATATATATTATTATTTCGGAGTTTTGTAAAGCGTGGTTTATTAACTTATGATGTTGGAGTTTCGAAAACGTTGCAGTTTTTATCTTCAGGGCTTGTTTGTAATCAACTTCATCATTGATCAAAGATGAAAACTACAACGTTTTCGAAACGTCAACATCATAAACCAAACCATGTGGTAAAACAATCCAAAAGACCTTATAAAATTTCTCATATGGAGTAGTATCAGTCTAAGTAATCTTCATAATAAGGTACTCGTTCAATGATGACATTATTATACGGGCACGGAATTACTTGAACTCAGAGAGATAGACATCGTCTGTGGCTTAGTTGGTTAGATATCTGTCTTCCAACTCGTGGATACGAGTTTGATTTCCGTTGATAGCCAACTTTTTTAAAAAGTGTGAAAGTCGAGTTTTCACCTTAGATTTATTTAACATCTTTAAGGTTGGTTGAAAGAGAATGCCACACGAAAATAAATCAATAAGATTGTACTGGAGATATGCAATACAAGTTTAATAAATAAAATAAAGTAAAAAATAAATGAAAGATAGTTCAATACATAAAAAAAATATCTTAGAAAACTAATATGGAAAAAAGACTTTTTAGCTACTCGAAAAATATATTTATTTCATATTTTTTCATCATAAATATTTTAGAACCATCAACAAAAGTTTTAGGAGTACATACATTTATAAGGGCACTGTACCTGAGGCAGCCTTCAAACACCTGTTGCTATGGGAACCCGGCAAGGTCCGCGATTACCCCCGCAACGTGATGCGCCCCTGATACCGCAGAATGTTTTAGCAAGAGGAAGCGTGCGTATAAAAATGGAGACATTTAATATTACCTATATTAAATTTTTTAATATGTTATACGTAATTAAACATGCGATCTACAATTTTCAGAAATAAACAATGTTTTCTGATTCTGTTTTCGAGTATCATCTCCTAATAACAAAAACAATATAATACGCATTTATTTTTTTCCTTTCTTCGGAAACATTTTTCCATTTTGATAAATTACTTTTATGATTATTTAATGAACTTTGAATATTTTCATTTCTTTTGTTATAAGCTACGCAATTAATACTATGTTTCATATTACTTTTGTTTTGTTTAATCTTAACATAGATAAAGTATTTACATGTAATTAATTTCCAAAATATTCATTTTGAAGAAAGTAAACTTGAATATTTTTTGCCGTGTTATACCTTGCGTGAAACATGAACTTTATGATATTACTTTCACAAAATTAACTACTTGTAGAAAAAAAAATACTAAACCTGAGCCTCGAAGTTTTTTTTCACCAACCACATTGAGTTTTGTATTTTACTGATTATTTACTTACTCTAAATTATCTAGCTATATTTATCTGACAGAATATCACAGGTAGAATTTCCGGCATTGTAGCTTGTTACTCATATTCTTCAACGTTTTCAAATAATTAGTACGAAATATAATGTAACATACTTCAGTCGTATACAGTACAATCTGGCGGACTTATTGTAATGTGGTAATCTCTTCTAACCAATTAGAAAACTGTTAAAGAGATCTTTAGTGAAAATCGGACTTAAACTCCCTTTTTCATAAAAAAAAAAAAAAACAATGGCCACCAACGAGAATTGAACACCCAATCTCTGGAATGGAAGACAGGCGTCTCACCAACTATGCCACGGAGACCAATTAATTTTTTCTATCGTATTTTACGTCCCATCATCACTTAACATTAGATATGACGATTAGACGCAAAATATGATAGAAATAATAAATTATTTTTCAAACACAAATCACTAAACATTTAAATGAAATAGAGGGTGAAAGGGGAATTTAATAAAAGAGTCACATTGCCACAAATGAATTTAATTAATTAAGCTGTTTTAGTTCGAGTAATGATACCCCTTTAACTAACCTCCCTTGATGAGCATTTTTCCACCCCGTCAGAGTCGACCGACCAGTAAGGGATTATCGCGCCCCATTACCCCTCAAAATGTATATGAATTTTCTATTACATTAAGTTGAAAACGTTTTTTATTCGATTTTGTGTGAGTTTTATAAAAAACGAATACAATTTAATGTGAGGTTCAGAAAACAAATATATTTCTATCTTCCAAATGAATACAATTACTAAGTATGCCCAAATCGACGTGACAACAGTTTTACAGTTATCATTCAACTAATCCTATCAAATTATCCTCCTACGTCATTATTAGATTGTAGTCATCTATGTATTATTGTATTATAATCCTATCAAACTATCCTCCTACGTCATTATTAGGTTGTAGTCATCTATGTATTATTGTATTATATTCCTATCGAACTATCCTCCTACGTCATTATTAGGTTGTAGTCATATATGTATTATTGTATTATAATCCTATCGAACTATCCTCCTACGTCATTATTAGGTTGTAGTCATCTATGTATTATTGTATTATATTCCTATCGAACTATCCTCCTATGTCATTATTAGGTTGTAGTCATCTATGTATTATTGTATTATATTCCTATCGAATTATCCTCCTACGTCATTATTAGGATGTAGTCATCTATGTATTATTGTATTATATTCCTATCGAAGTACCCTCCTACGTCATTATTAGGTTGTAGTCATCTATGTATTATTGTATTATATTCCTACCGAACTACCCTCCTACGTCATTAATAGGTTGTAGTCATCTATGCATCATTGTATTATATTATTTTTCCCTATGTACAGTAAAACCTAAAAGGTTTATTTCGTGTGGCAATCTCTTACAACTAAGGAAAACAATGTTGAAGAGGCCTAGAGGGAAAATACAACTGATACCCTTTTAAAAAAATGTGTACCAAAAGGAATGAGTACCAAAAAAATGTAACCCGCAATCTATGCTTGTTTATATTATAAATGCTTACACAAACACTACAGACAGTTTTGTTAATGATATTAATTTGTTATTAATTTTTGATATTCCGGTTTTCATCTCACTTTCAGAACTTTTTTCATATGAATTGATTCGATAGTGTTTATAAGCCGCTTTTTTAAATTCCAACACCTCCATTATCGAAGAACTGAGAATCACCAACATATTATTGAAAACATGCCTTTGACGAGTTCTCGTTAATAGGATGTCTTCATTGTATCTTTCGAATATGTGTCTGAAAGGTGTTCTTTCGAAGAGGTGTAGAACTTTGATGTCGATTTTATCTTCGTCAAATAAATTAATTGTTCCAAATAAATCAAATAGGGTGGGATATTATGATAGAGTTTTTGTCGTTGCTGGTTCTGTGGTGTGTGAGTACCATAATGGTTGACATCTTAATGCTAGAGATAAGGATGGTGTGTACAGGTACAGCAAGTATTGACTTATAAAAATATTTCAAAATAAATATAACATACGAGTATGTACATAAATTAAGTGTAATTATTAGATTGAAGTATATTTGGATAATATTTTTAGATAAAGTTCTTTTGTGCAACTGCATACGTTCAAGAAAACATATTTGGTAAAAAGGGAAGATGAACTACAATGAAATCTTTATAGATTTTCCGAAGCTTTATAGACATAAGCATACCAAGAGAAAATGAACTACAATGAAACCTTTATAGATTTTCCGAACCTTTATAGATATAAGCATACCAAGGGAAGATGAACTACAATGAAACCCTTATAGATTTTCCGAACCTTTATAGATCTATTTTCAATACCAAGGGAAGATGAACTACGATGAAACCTTTATAGATTTTTCGAACCTTTATAAGCATACCAAAGGAAGATGAACTACAATAAAACCTTTATAGATTTTCTGATATGTGATAGTAACACATTCGGCTTTAGTAAACTATGAAATAGGCTAAAAGACTTTTAACTCAAAATAAACACAGAAAAAAATCTTCATAAATTAATAGTTGAATAGTTATCTGCTGTTTTAGCTGTCGAAACACTTTTTCATCTATCAATCAAGAGAGACTGCAAATGAAATGGTGGGATACATTTAAAGGAGTTTTATTTATTGGGTTTTGATTGAAATGGTATATGGAAGAATATTTTTAAATTTAAGTAAAATGTTATTGATTTGAAAATAGTTCAAATATTTATCGTTTTTGTATATTATTTAATGCATAGCAAAATTGTAATAAGATCACCCGTGCGTCATCGAAGTAACATCGTCACTCAATGTAGTGAATCTATTTAAACTTTCAATCAGATCAAATACAGCTTTGCCTCAGATCAAAATCAGTATTGAATAAGACCAAGACCTTGAAACAGATTTAAGCCAGTCTCAAATCTCACTGAAGTTAGTCTTGAACAAATCAAAGGTTCCTAACGATAAATTAAACATAATTAATCCTTAAATCGAAAAGTTAAATAAGCGATTTTTCTTCCCAGTTCTAACAAGGGGCAATAAAATATATGATATACACTTGGGTCTCTTTTTATGCGATAGATACGTTCCACGGGGAGTCGCATAAAAAAAAATCGCATAAAAAAAGACTTGAACTACATACAAAACTGGGGGATAGGTTCCATTATTTTTAAAAACCGCATAACTTCAAATCAATATGATATAATGTACCAAAAATCGCATAAAAAAAGTTTATAAAAAAATCATAAAAATTAAAACAATATATATTTATCTTAATCGTAGAATTTATTGTTATCAGTCAGCATACACATATTTATGAACATATTATATAGCAGAACTTCTATCACTAAAAGATAATAATCGGCATGATTTATGAACTTGGCCCAGATCACTTTCATCACTGGATGAAATATCCAGTTCATTACATACGGATGTTGAAGGCAAGGGTTCCTTACAATTAGAATTGTTCTTAATTTCGTCATCCTTCTGTGATGAAATCGTCTTATTAGAAATATAATCGGTGATTAAGCTTTGCGACGATTTAACCATTATTTTTTTACGCAATTCGTGATATGGGGACATGATATTCTTAAGCTCGCGTTGAAATTTGAAAGCTCGTTCGGAATTTGAGTCATGTACAATAAATAGATTTTCTAATTTATTGGAAAGTTGACTAGCCTCTTGTATAATCTTTAGAGTAAGGGGGGCAGGAGGTTCTTCCATTTCAATTTCGTCTTCTATTTCTACGCTGCCATGTAAAATCAAACCAAGAATATCATCGTCATTCAATGACGATGATATTGACAAACACTCGACAACTGTCAAACGTGATAAAAACAATAAGGCACATGACCAATAAGCGCTAGGTGGTGGGGATGAGTTGCCAGAGTTAAAAACAATTCCGATCGCCCATCGCCCTATACACAATCACACTTTAACGGTTGTAACCTGCACTAGTCTAAATTTTAGATTTTTTTATGCGAATTCGCATAAAAAAAGACTTGAACTACATACAAAAATAAGGCATAGGTTCCATCACATTTTAAAATCGCATAACTTCAAAATCGCATAAAAAAGATCCGCATAAAAACAGACCCAAGTGTATATTAAAAAAAAGTTGATGTGTTATATCCAATTTTAAATTAACTGTTGTATGAGATATTATTGATTAATAATTTAAATTAATGTTTTAACAAACTTTGACTTGAAATGAAGATCGAAGAAGTTCAGTGTTGACCAGAACTGACGACGACCTCCATGGTCTAGGTAGTAAGGTGCCTGTCTTCCGACCTAGAGATTGCAGGTTCAATTCCCGTCGGTGCCCAGATTTACAAAATAAATATTCGTACTTAATTTAAGTGTAATGATAGGATTGTAGTTTATATGGATAATATTTCCAGGTAAGGTTTTTCTTCGCATCTACATATGTTCAAGAAAACGAAGCCTACAAACCACAAAAAGACGACTTCCGTGGCCTAGTTGATAAGGCATCTGTCTCCAAGCCCGGAGGTTGCGGGTTCCCGCTGAAACCCAGATTAAAAAAAAAAAAGAATTCCAGTCTGGTTTTCACTTAAGGCCTCTTGAATATCTTTCTGGTTGGGTGGAAGATATTGTCACAAGGTAATAAGCCCACCTGGTTGTGCTGTATACAACGAAAGTGTAATACATTTAAAAATATATATTACATGCAGTTTTTCCCTTAAGACCTCCTTTTTTTCTGGTTGACTTAAAGAGATTGCCACGTAGCACCAGTTTGAATTGTATACAATTGTATACATAAGTGTATTGTAAGGTAAGTTTTTACCGTATACAACAAAATCTGGTGAAGGCAGAATCCTTTGTATACAACGCAACATATATACTCGTACATCATTATACACATCATATTTTGTAATATTATAAAACATTACTTAAGACCAGGTTACTTGACTGTTTTGATTATAATTAATATAAAAAAAGCCTTATAAAAATAAATAACCTTTTAATAATATATCAATTCAGTATCTTATTAAATATAATCCCATTGTATTCCAAGAGTTACATCAATGGCAATCAATTAAATTGACTTCCAACGTGAACCGTTATTCTATACTTTCAGCAATAAGCGACTTTGTTATTAGAGTCGAGTATTGCGGAGCAGACGGTAGACGGTAGATGAACTAGAAGCCCGTACACACGATACCAGAATGTATTGAAATAAGTTATTCTTCGAATAAGTTTTATCCCGAACGATATATGCGACTAAGGACCCTCTTATTGGTAAGCTTATATTGCCAAGTTACGCCAAATATTCAACGCAGTGATTTAACAAGTTTAAATAATAACAAAAGTGGCAATTTATGTAGCGCCGTTTAGAGTACAGACGCGCATCAAGGGCTCTCTGACTTGGGATTTGAACCCATATTTATTGATATATTAAAAAAATTAAAGAAAAATTGAGTGTTTGGACAGGAAAGTAGTAGCTGCGACCTTTAGGTAAGGAACGTTCTCGCATTTGAATACGTTTAGAAAATCTTATCTGGTAAGAAAACTAAGGAAAGACTAATTACAAAGACCCCCTTTGTAAATCTTCCAATTAATAATAGTATCACATTTGGCTTTAGATGGATTGTAGTGTATCATACACTATCTGTTCAATGCGAAAGGTGACTTACGGGAAATTAAATGCAAGACATTATTTATTGTTAGTTTTTAAATTATCTTTTATTCAAAATACACTCCTGGTGAGTCAATACAATACCGGAAGTTGTTGTTAAATTTTATGAAGCCTTCCTGAAACTCATTCTTCGGAATTGCCTCCAAAATCGCGGTCGAAACCTTCTGGACGTCTGAAATCGTGTCGAAACGCTTTCTTTACATTGCCAATTTCAGTTTTAGGAATAGCCAGAAGTTGCATGGAGCCAAATCAGGCGAATAAGGGGGTTGATCGATACTCTTTTTGGCCAAAAAATCGCGTCCAGTCTTGCTTTTGTGCGCCGGTGCATTTTCGTGCAACAAAGACCATGCCCCGTATTCCCGGTATTCGGATTAAACTCGAAGAATCCTGGCCCATAAACTATTCAAAACACCCAAGTTTACATCGGCGTTCACCATTGGACCTTGTGCCGTGAATTCCTTGTGGATAATTCCTTTGGAATCAAAGAAAAATAAAAAACATAAATTTTGATAAGATTTCTCAAAAAGAGTTGTTTTCAAATGTTTCGTAACGCTAAACTTATCACCCATATCTAACACTTTGAGGCAGACAAAGATTGCTGCAATTGAAATAATTCTTGAGAAAACGAACGTTAACCGAAAATATTATCATCAATTCATTACACATTGCGCGATATCAATGTGACTTTTGCAATAGCAAAATAAACACGTTGAAATAGCGAAAAATGCACTGTTATTGACTACAACCTATCAAAAAATAAACTATAAATATAATAAAATATTTATCATGCACTGCTTTCATCTTATCGTGTATCTCACTGTAGAATGAGGATCGTGACTCCCGTGATAGCCTTCAACGACTCCTTTCTATCCATCCCTGCACTCCTCGGCTCGAAGGGCAGTTGTTAATCAATCGATCCAGTTGCGTATCTCACTTGATCAGTCCAACGCATTAGGATTCTTCCTCTTGTGTGCCGTTCTTTCACGCCTCCAGTAACCACAGACCTCTCCAAACTGTATGTTTACTTTAACAATTCTAAGGGAGAAAGACAAACAACTCCTGGCAGATAAAGTAGCGCCCGAGAGTGTTAAAGTCTTAATCCTGTTGTACTTAGGGCTTAATCACAGTGACCTAGTGGTTGACATTTTTGCATAGATTGAGAATTAGATACTCTGAAGATTAACATCCGGACTGGTTTTACTACCATCCTTTTTCAATTTAATTTATTGTAGGAATGGAGCTGTTTTGTTGGGGTCAAAGTTTTAAAAACAACGCTATATGAGTGACTGGATTTTTTCCTCAATTCGGCTCCTTTTATTCGATGTACGATTGGTAGTGTCATAAACGACCAAATCGTTTTTTCTTTCCATTTACAGTGCCGCCACACACATTGAAATCGCGAATAATTTAGGGGTGAACTTTGAAAACTCAGGATTTTTTCTTTACGAGTTCCGGTTTTATGGGTTTTCTTTAAATTAAGTATATGATCGGCTCCAAATAGACTATGATGGGCTTACAAACGAAGATCTCCTTGACATGAAAAATCAAAATTAAATAGGGTTAAAACTTTTGTTCTTTTCTACACGCGTAAGGGTTCTAATTAAATAATTATATTTTATAAAGAAGGGCCAAAGATGTCTTTGAAGCATTTAACGAATAAAATTCAATTTCTTGAAAATCCAGTGAAATTGAGAAGATTGTCATAACTTTGAAATAATATCAGCATTTGGTTAACTTATTTTTTTATTAAGAATATAATATTTTGGATTACATTTGTCTTAAATTGAAAGGGAAGCTGAAGACTATAAGCATAATATATAAATACACAAAACCACCATTTTGTGAATAAAGAAAACCACTTCACTAGGCAAGGCTTGTGACGAAAAGGTGTCATTATAAATATTAAAGCACTCAGTTGAAAGATTCTAACTATTAATACACATACCAACAACTAAAAGTTATCACATACATAATTTGAAAATCATCATCAAACAATATAAAATCGGTTATACATACGTCCGTGTGTAGCATTAGGTTTCGGCAACGGATATTTATCATTGTATTAATGCTATAGTTAGAATTTATTTATTAATCAAATATGATTTGACAGCTGTCACTTTTTGGTATGATTATTAGACATAAAACAACAGTGGCAAATTGTGTATTTATTAAAAAGATATTAATTTACAGTTGAACAGAAAAGTATGAATATTAGAACAAGAAAACTATTTATTATAATATGATTGAGAATACTTGATTATTCTAACATTAATAATATTAACACTCAATTATTAGATTCATATATAGTATCACTTTCACTCGCTTATACTGTTGTCATGCCAATAAATAAATTGGGTTGGATAATAGTTTCATTAAAGTTTTTTGTCAATCAGATATAAACTATATTCTTAGGCGGGTTTTATAATCCTACCTTATTAAAGATTTTCAGTTCCATTCCGTAAACGAATAAACATCATTATTTTGTTAAAAATAGCCTTGAAATTGAAGTTTTTAATTGTTTCTGAAAGACAAAACTTTAATTTAAAATACTACAGACTATGGATTATTATGGAACAAAATTATAAGATTGCTGTAAAAACAGCTGCGATGCTAAAAGCGAGAGACGATTGCGTCAATTACAAGCAAGCGAGTCTTTAGAGAAACAGCTACACGACAACATAAAATAGCACAAAGCAAGCTCAAAAATTTACTTCCCTTATTATTAACGGGTTATTATAACTTGTCCCAATTATTTATTTCCCGTTTTTTTTAGTTATTTTTTCATATGATTGCGTACGAAAAATACAATTTATGTATTTCTTTATATGTGGGGTTGTTAAATCAGATTTTTGGAGACAAGTTTCAGGATAAATTATGAATATATTTATCATCTGTATTTATCTGTTATGATTTTCTAAGACTCTATGAAACACACATTGTCTTGGATTGATATTTTTACATGTATATTAGATTATAGCGTATTTATTTGATATTTTCAATAAATAATAATAATTTTAACCCGGCCAATGTGCCGAATGATGCAATGCAACACTAGCCATTTTTTTACAAAACATCACATAAACATATAAAAAAAGATATGTAATATAACACATAAAAAGCAGCATTGATCATCATATCTGAAAAAAAATGAAAAAGATCATAAATTAGTAAAATATTGGTCTCCTGCTGTTTTTCTATTTTAAAAGCAATATTTTTTTACGACAATATTTAAACATTTTCGACAAGATTCAATTAAATACGGTTTTAACAATTAATGTATAGATTTCTGGATTCAGAAATACGGGACTCAAATCCTGACATACGATGTTCTTTCTTGAATGTATCTAATGTGATGTGTTTTTAAAAGTCTTATATAAACTGAGCGTTTGACTCGCTTCAGTCCTCCCGGTCCTAAGCCATACTGAGTGTAACACTCAATAAAGAACTAATTATCTGTTGCTTTCATCTACTCGTATACACTTTACTGGACATCGTCCTCTTGCTCGCCACTCCGTTACACTTCCAGTCACTACCAGTTTCTCCAAACTGTATTCATCTCTTCTATCAACTTATCCGAAATATGGCAATATTCTCTTTCTACGTGTTGTTGGTAGTCTTTCTTAGACCTGTAGTTTATGGAAGATGAACACATTGGTGCATCTAGCAGCCCATCAGATACGATGCATTTGACGGAAACACCACATCTCGATAACATCTCGGTAACGTCCATGTTTCCAGTCCATAGAATGCTAAGAAAAAATCCGAATTTTGACCAACGAATTTTTGTGTTGAGTTAAGTACAGACCAATTTTTACCACATATTTAAAACTGGAAACAGGAGTCCGAAAAAAGTAGTATATAAGAAAAAGTCCCACAGTCAGAAGTGCTAGATTAAAGGATGTCAGTAAATTCTAGGAAACAACCTATCCAGTTATGTGTGAATGGCCCCTAAGGTAGAACTAACTGGAAGCGGATTAAGAAGCCGAGGGGAGAGTTGAGAAGAAACGTTCTTTTATTTGCTCGATTGTTTTTCGAATTGATATTTACTTTGATTTCAAGGGTTCTTCATAATAATTTTATTTCCAACTGGATACTTGACTAGAATATTTACTCACTTTAAGATGAAAAATATAAGAAGTATTTACATTATCATTGTATATATTCAACAAAACAAATAAGATAGAAGGATTGATTACAGTATACCTCTCAAGAATATTGCCGAAAAAAATAAGATCAAGAAGCTAATGAAAGACGAAGAACATAAATGAATTTGATTTAAAAAACAGGCTTTGGAAGAAAGGTGAGAATCACCTGAAGATTGTGCGTGACTAGATGTAAAGTGAACGTAAAGAAAGTGAAAAGAATATGGCTGGATAGCAAAATGTGGAGATTTTTTCTCTCTGTCCACCTCGGAAGGGACACGGAGTAATTATTTATTTATTTATTTAACACTTTTATTGTAATACAATCTGGCGGGCTTATTGCCAGGCGGCAATCTCTTCCAAATGAGTGTACCTAATCTTAATATTACTGATGATTTAGTAGAAGGTGTGGTACTTTATCGACCATTAAAAGTAGTTACAAGAATAACAAATCAATTATTATTTAAATGTTCATGAATTAAAAACAACGTGCTATAAACATTTTAAACATTAACATGACTCAAACACAAAAAAATGTGAAAAACGAGTAGGTACTTGGCGCGTCCAGAAAGTAAAGAACGATTGCGCACCACGCCCTGCGCCGATCTTTCACCACCGCGATCATATGCGCGCCAGTTAGCTCCTTCCCTCGCTTCAGTGTGAGCCGAGTGTTGTTGCTGAACGGTCGTGCGTCTTTGTTTTGTAACCTTTCAAAATGGCTGCGCCCATCGAAAATCCCGCCAAATGTGAAGTACGTAGTGTCATTCGTTTTCTGAATGCACAAAATGTTCGGCCTATCGAAATTTATAGGCAACTTTAAGCACAGTACATGAATCTTTCCCACAAATTTCACGATCGCTCCTACATGAAATAGTGATAGAGCACCTTGGCTACAAAAAAATGTGTGGTCGGAAAAGAAAAACCGAATCTCAACACCAGAAAAGTGATGGCAACAGTTTTTTGGGACCGAAAGGGTTTGATCTACGTAGAATTTATGCCAAGAGGACACACAATAAACTCAGAGGCCTATTGTGAAACTCTTCAACGACTTAGACGCGTCATCCAAAACAAGAGACGTGGAATGTTGTCGGGAAAGGTGTTTTTGATTCATGACAATGCGCGGCCTCATGGATCAGCACGGACACAGCGAGAACTTCAACGTCTTAAGTGGGAAATTTTTGGACATCCTCCTTACAGCCCTGACTTGGCACCAAGTGATTTTCACTTATTCCCGAAACTAAAGGAAAGGAAAACAGTTCGTAAACGATGAAAACCTCAAACAAGAAGTGACATCCTGGCTCAAATCTTTGGCGGTAGAAGAGTATAACATCGGAATCGAAAAATTGGTTCCACCTTACAATAAGTGTCTTGACAGCTATGACGACTACATTGAAAAATAGAGTAAGGTACTGTTACTTTGTAAATAAAGTTTTGTGTTGATATCTTTCGTTTTTTTTTTGTTATGCCAAAACGTTCTTTACTTTCTGAACGACCCACGTACATGCATAATACGTACCATACATATAATACATTCACATGATAGGCCAGGGCTCAGGAGGCCCAGTGCCGTAACATAAAAAATTGAAGAAGAAAATATTATTTTTATGTTTTTCTTCCTCGATTCAATATGAATTAACAAAAAATGTATCGAAATGTCAATACTCTTTAGAGATCTTGGAAAGTTTGCAAAAACTTTGGTTGAAATTAAAAATCGCTCCCTGAGAGGACTTTTCAAGGTATTAAAACTGTCTCCAAATTTGTTCGAAATTGCAGCATACTAATAACCCGATCGATGTAATCTAGGTAAGGGAGAATTCAAGTTACAGTTGGTTCTACAATTAATGTTGATATAATTTCACTTATTTATTTATGTTTCCATAATGAACACGAATAAAAATTAAGTTAAAAGGAGTAAATGAACAATTTATTTTCATTATATTTAAAAAACGCGTTTAAAAAGTTCGATTGAAGTGAAATCAGAAAATAGTAAAAAAACTGATAAAGAAAGCGGAGAATAAAAAATATTATATATTTAAATATCATATTTTGTAACACTGGTTTTTCCAGTTAAAAAATGCATGAAATCAGATAAAAGAAGGCCTGAAAGTATAAGTAGTCAGGAAACACTGGACGCCTAGCGTGTTAATCACTAAGCCATTGCTCTTCAAAAATGAATATTTTCATAAAGAAGTTTTGTACAGGATACACAACATATTTTTGTTGTAATCTTTCATTCCTATCTAAAATCACGTTGACTTAAGCTCAATAAAACTGTCTTAATTTCCATTCTTTTCTTTTACATTCTTCTCCAAACAGTTTTCTTCTTGAACCACTTAATTTCGGAGATTCTCTTAATCATCTAAACTTATTTCAATGTTTATTTTTATTTTTCTTCTACAATTGATTGCGCCCATTTTACAAGTAAGAAACAACACAATTTATTCAATTACACTCACACGCGTACATATACGAGTATATGTAATACAAATACACATTTCCGCATAACAATAGATCTCAGACAACAGACAGTTTGTAAAAGATGCTGAACAGCGAGTTGTTATAGAAAATAAAATTAATGGGGTACTACTCGTACTTTAATCAAGCAATATCAAGATCTGCCACAATGATGGTTAACTAGTGCCAACGTTGATGTATGTGAGTGAAACGTAAACGTGGAAAATTGATAAAAAAAAAGTTGTGCAAATACGTTGGAAATGCTTATACTGAGAAAAATATGCGGTATGTCGATGTATAACAATACCAGAAATGTTATTATTAATGATGAATATGAGAAGAAAATTGGTGTGACCAATAGGGCGAAAAAGAACACGTTGAGATGGTTTGGAAATGTTGATCGAGTAAGTAACGAAAGACCGGTTAAACAGATTTACAATATGAGCATGTGTGGGAGTCATGGTAGAGGACGACCGATAAAAGTATGGTTGGACCAAGTGAATCAAATTTTGAAAGAAGGAATGGTGCAAAAGAAACATAAGGAACTATATGGATGTTGAGGAGTTGTAGGAAGTATATCGAGCAAGTCAAGTTTAATATGTCGTCTACCTATCCCTATACATAAATGGCACAATGGTAGGTATTTATGGATATACATACTCGTAACAACACATGCAAACACATACACATAAATGTAGAGGTTTTCAAATTATACGTATCGCTGCCCTAAGGCACCTCGATTAATATCGAAATTAATCGAAATCCGGAAAACGTGATAACAACGATACTAGACACAACCTGGAACAGGAAATGTGGGTAACTTTATCTAATTTGGTACATTTGGTACTAAGATTTAATAAATGATGCGGTTAACAACAGGCTCACCCGTCCCACTTATTAGTAAGTAATTTAGGGCGCCTTAAAACAATATTGATACACAAAGGGTGGCGGGGAAGAAAAAGTTTGAAAATCACTACACAAAGCTTTTTTTTTTTTTTTTTTTTTTTTTATTTATTTATTAAACAAGTAAATTATTATACAAACATTTGTTGAGGCTATACCTATGTACAAATTTATTACTTAACTAATCTTAATTATATGTTATAATTTATGAACTTATTTAATCTTATTTTCCTACATATCATTTTATTTTATTTATTCAATCTTAATATATGAGATCTTAGAAATAATTAACACCTACATACTACTTATAACTAGATAACAATTCTTACACTAATTATTCAGCAAAAACAAGTCCACTCGTTTAGGCTACTTGTATTCCATCACATTCACTCAGACCTTGGTCGTCCCAGCTAATACTGAAGGTGGACTAGTCAGGCAACAGATAATGCTTCGGGAGCTTGTGCTTATAACGGAAGGGTAGGTCGGATTTACTCTCGTAAGCCCCCAGGGCAGCGACTAAGGGATTTCTGTGATTTTGTTGGCTTTTATAGAACTTCACGGTCCAAGCGAGAATGTGGTGTTGTAGGGTTTCTTCTCGCTGTTCAGCGTGAAGTCGGGTAAGATTTGTTCTGGGATGGGTGTTAAAAGATATCTTGAATGCCTTGTTCTGCACTCTCTGGAGTTTCAGGTGATCCGTGTTGCTCACACTACCCCAAACGGGTGCAGCATAGGTCAAGATAGGACGAATAAGGGTTTTATAGAGGAGGAGCTTATTTTTGGGTGAAAGGAAGCTGCGTCGATGAAATATCGAACTGATAGCCCCTATGCCCTTGTGACCCTTCTGTGTGATGGTATTCAAATGGGTTTTCCACGTCAGTCGCCGGTCAAGGTGCAGGCCGAGGTATTTAACCACGTCCTGCCACTCAACCAGGCAACCACCGATGAATAAGGGCATCGATGGCACTCTTTCCTTGATTTTTCGGGAGAACATGATGGCCTCAGTTTTGGCGTCATTGATTTTGAGCCTCCAGTCCTGGTAGTATTTCTCAAGGATCTCAAGAGCAATCTGAAGACGGCGACCAGCTCGATCCACCTTGAGTGACGATGCGTAGCATGCCGCATCGTCAGCAAAGAGTGCGAGTTTACAGTTTGGGGGAGTAGGAATGTCGTGTGTGTAAATGTTAAATAGACATGGTCCAAGTATACTGCCTTGGGGGACACCCATAGGGATGGGCCTGGCGGATGACGTAGAATGATGAGTGGTGACTGTGAAACTTCTATTGGAAAGGTAGGATTGAAGTAGTTTCACGAGATAGAGTGGAGTGCCAGTGAGGAGAAGTTTGTGAAGAAGGCCATCATGCCAGACAGTATCAAAAGCCTTCTCAAGGTCCAGCAGTACCATGCCAGTACTTCTGTTCCTATTGAAGCCCATCGACACGTCTTCCACGACACGGGTAAGTTGCTGGACCGTGTTGTGTCTTGTTCTAAATCCAAATTGCTCATGAGGGAATGTATTATTGGATTCGTGATGGAACACTAGCCTTGAGGCAACCACTCTCTCAAGGATCTTGCCAAGACCTGGAAGAAGGCTGATGGGCCTGTAGCTAGTTGGATTTTCGGTAGGTTTATTTGGCTTGTGGATAGGAACAATGTTGGCTACTTTCCAAATACTCGGAAAATACCCATTAAGGAGTGAGGCATTTATTATTTTAGTAAGAAAAATCCTCGCTTTGAGTGGTAACTGTTTAAGAAGGCTATTGTGTATATTGTCGGGACCGGGTGCTTTTCGTGTTTTAAGTCTGTCAAGGATACGACCAATTTCGGACGGGGTGCAAAGTTGCACCTCGTTTTGGTTGGTCGGGGAGTAAGCAAAGCTGGTGAGAGTGTCCTCGACAGCTTTATTGACATCAACATTTCCAAGGTCGGAAGTGATTGAGTACGTATTCTCATAAGCGTCCGCCAAGGCATTAGCCTTGTCACTGCCAGAAACAGCCAACCCTGAGGCTGTGCGCAGAGGTGGTATGCTTTGAGACGAGCACTTGATACCCTTGACGACTCGCCAGAGAGTACCGTTACCCGGTTCTAGAGCTGCCAATTTTCTCTGCCATAGCTGGTTTTTAAGTAGGCGGATTTCTTTTTTGATTTCATCTTGGAGGACGTTTAGAAGTGTTTTGTCACGTTTGTCTAGTGTACGTCTGTAGGTCTGTCTTTGTTTGTTTTTTAGAGATATAAGGAGTTTGATATGAGGAGTAAGAGTTATTTTGTATGGAGTGACAATTTTGAGGGGAATATTTTCATCACGGGCATTATGGATGAAGGTGGAGATGGTATCTATCGCGGTATCAATGTCCTGTGGGCTCACCAGAGTTTCTGGTGATAGGCAGAGCTGGTTGTGGAGGTAGGCTTTGTAACCCTTCCAGTCAGCATTGGCGTAGTCGTACTGCTCCCTGAGGCTAGCAATCGGCCTCACTCCCAATGTGAAGTAGACTGGGAGGTGGTCTGACGAGAGAGCTTCTAGAGCAGTCAAGCCAGAGATGTTAGGGTAGTTTTTGACTACGGCAATGTCCAGTGTAGAAGGGCTACGGGGGTTGGTGAAACAGGTATGTTGATTTGGATAGAGTATTTGACAGTTGTGGTTTTCCATATAATTGTACAGCGTCGTTCCGTTCGGGTTAGCTCTCAAGCAGTTCCAGTAACGGTGCTTGGCATTGAAGTCCCCGGCCATGATGACCTTGGGCCCTTTGTTTAATAATTTCTACCAATTTCATACATATATTATAATACTCTCATATTTGATTTATTTCTCTCATCGAAAGCATATTGAATTTTATTGGAAACAGTTAAACATGGTTTTTCACAGTGAAACAGTTTAACGTGCTCATTGTCAGAATGGTTATTTTATTTTATGGAACTTGTTTTCACTTGTGTGCATTTTGCAATGTAAATAATCCTATAACTTCAATTTATCATAGATGCATTTTACTGTGTACTAAGTATGTGCCTATGTAATTTATCGTAGACGCACTTTACACTTATCCGTAGTTAGAATGTGCTGAAAGTACAACTATCGTATTGTACTTTCAGCACATTCTCACTACGAATTATTGAAGTCTGTGTTTTTCTTAGATTGTATAACTTAGGGAGATTCTTGCCAAATATATGGCCGTCACTTCCAACTAACCAGAAATATGATAGAGGCCTGAACTGAACACCTTGAAAAAATGGATACGAACGAGAATTAAATACACAACTTCCGGGCTAAAAGATAGATATCTTAACAACAAGGCGACTGAAGTCAAATTTAAACTGTATAATTTAAGAAAATCTATTATGTTTTGTAAGGTTTGTAAGCTGGGAACCAGCTGCCAATTAATACATATAAGATTCGCTTCGTCGTTGGCGGGTCTCAAAAGCATTATACTACCCTTCCGTGACATAACGTGTTTTTGGTCCCCCATTATCCTTCTTCCGAATATCTTTTCCTATTATATTCTAGCCGAAGATAAAATTGTTATATTTATTATATTTAAATCGTCAAATGATTCATACATTATTTTTATCTTACAATTCTGTTTTTATCAAAAAAAAATGTATAAAGCTTTTTCTAATTGGTTAAATAAGATATTTTGAGAATAAATCCTCCAAATTGTCTTTTATACAATAAAATATATTAAATACATTAATAATTGAAAATAAAAGAGGTGAAATCATCAACAATTGATGCATGATGGAAAGGGATGTCGTTCATCACTCTGCAACTCCTCAAAAGTGTATCATATCTGTTATTTTAACTCTTTACTTAATTTTCTCTCCAAGTATCCGACGTATTGTATTGTAGTTAATCTATTGACAGCATCATCATTATCCTTAAACATGCATCCAAGGAGAAGTCTAAGCCTTCTTGGATTTATTCAATATACTGTTTTGCCAAAAAATTTCATTTATGGTCTGGAACCTTTAAATAAGCATTCATTTGATAATTTATTCAATAAAACAGTAACTGTTTTGTTTATTAAATATATTCATTAAGCGTATCTAAAACAATGTATATGAAAATTATAATAAAAACTACAATTAATAAAACACCGTTTAGAAATTAGACTCTCCTCAATGGCAGTCTTAGTCTTACTCGGGATTCGGGATTCGAACCCACTATTATTGACAGATTAAAAATATCACAATATAAATATATAACCAGTTAGTATAAGGATAGGAAGGTGGTGGCAGCGACCATTTGATGAGGTACTTTCCGCATTTTCATGTGTTTAGAAAAACATGTGGTTAGAAAACTGCCGAAAACTTACAACTTACTCAGTTACTCTCCCAAGAAACATCTCTCAGACACAGATTTAAAAGATGCAATTGAGACATCCCATTAAGGGATTTGAAATTACCAAGCTAGTCAATTTAATTTGAAATGAGCAAGCTAGTCAATTTAATTTGAAATGACCAAGCTAGTCAATTTAATTTGAAATGAGCAAGCTAGTCAATTTAATTTGAAATTACCAAGCTAGTCAATTTAATTTGAAATGAGCAAGCTAGTCAATTTAATTTGAAATGAGCAAGCTAGTCAATTTAATTTGAAATGACCAAGCTAATCAATTTAATTTTCTTAGTTAAATTTGCGATTGCTGTATTATCAATAAGACCAGTCTAAAGAGATTGAAGTAAAAGTGAAGATGGCATGTAGCTACTTAATAAATTTGCAAAATCACCTCTGCAACAAGAATTTCAATCTCGACTTACGTATGCGAATTTTGAGTTGCTATACATTATCCGTACTTTTCTATAGGGTTGTAGCATAGATGTTTACATAAGCCACAACAAAGAAGCTAAACGTTTTTGAAATGTTATGTTATCGATGAATACTGAGCGTCTCATAGATTGCTAAAATCAGTGATAATGACATATTGAAATGAATGAATTAAAATATTGTTACCACTATCAAAATGGGTAAAATCGAGTTCTTTGGACATATTGTGTATAAAATGCAATGATAAATGTACGAAATACTTCAACTGATATTGCAAGAAAATTTTCGGAGAAGAAGTAATAAGGGAAGAAGACGCATTTATTGGTCGAAGAACTTAGGGGAGAGATTTTATTGGGGTACTATTGTATATATTTTATCAAAGCCATATGTATGTTATATAGCTTAGATGATCACCAACCTCCATAAAGGAGAGACTTTAAAGAAGAAAAACAAATTTTCGCGTGTTTTCCCTATGCGCTTTATATTTCCTAAGATTAATTTAAACAGGTTAAAGGTTATTTAATTCATTTTTAATACACACCTTCAAATAATACAAAGGGGGTGTCTCCAAATGGTAAACATGAGCTATGACTTGAAAAATAAGTTATTAAAAATATTTGTGTATCATACTGACCACCGTAATAAAATGCGTTTTTTCCGTCCAGAGATTACAAGTTCAATTTCAGACAATAACAAAAGAAGTTCTTCAGTCTATTTTATTTTCAAGACAACCAATTTAAATAGTCTTCCGGTTGATTAGAAGAAAACCAAATTGTATTCTTAACATTGAAACTGGAATACAAGTACGAGTATAGGTGGTTATTGGAAAATCATAAGCCCTGAGAGCAACGTGAAAACTACGCTGTCTGGAATACTTATAATTTCTCAAGAGCATACTCTTCTCCTCTCAAGCGATCCAACTCTTCAACTCATCTCAAAACAGCTGCCTATCGATAATGAAAACTCGTTTCAATTTTCACCCCATCCCTGGCCTAGCAACGCAAACATTGTAAGAAGCGAGTCCGTCAATAATTCGTAAATTCTGATTATTTGAAAATTCTCATATTTGTGGCCTACTTGTAGATCAATTGTCTTTTACCAGAGATATTTGGGTTAAATTCCCGATGATGGCTAAATAAAACTGTCAAAGCCAATTTTTTTTCACCTTATTGAAGCCATTTACCAACGTCATAATTGATTTTTAGAAATGATATAAATTGACAAATTTCTAAAGATAGCTAATCTTCACCCTATGTATAAATTAGGACGTCCTTATATGACAAAATGAGAGCGCCAAATAACAAAATCTTATTAAGCGTAGTGCGTGAGTTCTTGATTTTTCATTGAAATTAATAAAAAAAAAATTAAATAGGTAATCCACTCAAACTAGGATGATTTGTGCCACCAAATTAAAGACATTATGCATTTATATGAGTCAATATAATAAAACCTATTTGAAAAAAATACAATTCTAAATAATTCCGAGTTTCAACTGATTAAGCTTCAAAAATTTAACAATCGATCTATAAATGGAAAAGAAACATTGTTTTTATTTCATACAAACAACATCTTTGTGTGTTATTTAAGTAAACAAACGGTATCGAAAACTTCTGTGTTCCATAAAACAGTGATAAATACATAGAAAAATAGTAATTCATTAATTTAATAAAAATATGTCAACCACAAAGTGAACATAATGTAGTTTTTAGGATTCAAAATGTGAATATAACAGTTTATTTTTATTTCTTTAAATAAGGCTCACTTATTGCCATATGCTTCTCTTTTAACTTATCAAAAATATGTTAAAAGGCATGTACGTAAAAAAATATTAGGGAATTTCTTAGTTATGTCCATCGGGTATCGAAATTGACACGCCTGAGTGAAAAAACACGTGCTGTTTGGAGATCGTCATAAATAATAGATACAACTTAAATCCTAAAATACCTCAAGACATTAATATTGCTCAGAACCATAAAAAAACTAAATATCGTTTACACGTCACGTGGATATCAAATTTTAAAACTAATTTCAAAGATTCACCCACGCAGTCTGGTAAACCAGTAGCTTTTAGCCTTCTTAGACCTGGGACTGAGAGGTTTCCATTATTTTCGTACTTCGATCAATTTATGTAAATTTTTTGAGTTTTACTAAATAACCCGATTCTCTCAACGTTGTTCAGCAAGGTATAAACCAGAGATCTATAACTCGAAATGGAATTTGACTGCAAACCATTTAAATTGGAGAAAACAAAATTGACAAAATGTCAATTTAACTTATACAACAAAGTATTAATTTTTTTAACGAAATATAAAAAATTATCGAAGAATCCCAGAGCCTCCTACTATTTATTATCTATGTACATATGTGCTGTAAATATTAAGGATGAATTTAAGCACTGTCGAAGCGGAAAAAAATCTGTAAATTGTCGGATAAAAAAATTATGTCGATTAAGTTAAAATTATTTTCAAACTAAATAAATACACGAAACAAAACTGGATCTAAGTCTGGCAAAAAAGTTCGCCTGGTATCAATTCTCACATGAGCTAAATTTGTACGCGTATTGTTGCCTGTCAATGTACGGTAGTATTTCGATAGCGAATTTTGAATTACCTGCTAACTCCAGTTTGTTTTAATCCAAAGGCTCAATTACTAAGGGTGAAGGTAATAATGTCTTCCAGTCACGCTCTTCAAAGTGTTCATATGACGACCTCATATATACACATATGTGTATTTAAGGGTACCATATGGATGAATGAAAAAATACAAACAATTCAAGCAACTTTGATTTATGGTATATCAAAATAATAATTGTTTAACGCATTCTGTTTTTTTGGACTGTTGTTTTATCGTCGATTTGGTTGTGTATTTTTTTTTATAAAAGTTTCTAAACTGATAGGCTGAATGCGGCTCGCAGGCTGCCTGTTTAAGGCCACAGGTATAAGGGATTCAATTTAATATTCAATTCTGCCTTTCGGAAAGATTGTATCGACGCTGAGATTTGAGAAAACGAGACCCAACAGCCATTAGAGGTTTCGGGATAAATAATATTGGTTGCCTTCGTGAGTGGAATAAATAAGAAAAATATTTTAACTTTGAACTTTTCTCTTGAGTTATGGTTCTGTTGTTCAAATGCCAGAGGGGTAATTTTTTATGTTTTTTTTGTCTGGAACGTAGAAAGAAGAAATGAAAAGAATATTTTAAATATTAATTTGTTATCTTGTAGGCTGTGTACTCTGCTTCGCAAGGCCACGTCACGTTTTAATGGAAGATAAAAATATTACTGTTAAGGTGAATTCAAAGCAGGTACTTAAAATTAATGAAAAGATTTCACGACAGTAGGTAGAGTGATATTATTCCATACGAATTTAAGAAGGAATTCATCTTACAGCTAAAAGTTATATTATGTTATACATTCACAAATCATCACAATTGAAAACCGTTACCGATTTTCTTGGGCACATGTTAAATGTGAAAAAATACTGGTACATTTTTTAATCGTGTTTTTAGCAATTGAACCCAGAAAAAAGAATTTTCGACACCGGGAAATGGATCGAGATAAGTATTCTACCATGTAGGCCATAGAGATCTTATTCGATTTCAGTTACAATACATATTGTATAATTAAGTACCACAGTTCAGGTGTCAATATTCCTGGCATTCTATCGTCACACGCAACTATTGTACTCGTATATTCCCCTGAGAAATTAATTAATTTATTGTTCTAATTATATCTTCTGTTAAACTTTTAATAACCGTTATTTGTTAATGTACTGCGTGTTCTTTCGTGCGTTATTTTCTCATCATAGCCAAGAGCTTTTTACATTAGGCTTATTTCTATCCCTATAATATTTTACCCCCTTTTTTCAATTTCAGCATCTCTTTTATATAATGACAATTTATATAGCGCCGTTTAGAGAACAGGATGTCGTCAGGAGCGCGTTCACTCCGGATTCGAACCATTATTTTTCGTGAATCAAAAATAAATGTGTAAAAGTTGAATGTAAGAATGGTAAGGGGGCTGCATCTATGAGAAATGGTACTTTCCAACATCAGTATATATTGAGAAAAACATATTTGGTAAGAAAACCACATAAAACTTACCAAGAAACACCAACTACAAAAAAAACCACCGTTGTAGATCTTCCAATGTGTCATAACAACATATTCAGCCCGTAGTGTAGTGTATGTGTGTAGAGTTCATGTATAATTATAAATTTAAATAACAACTCCCAAAAATGGTTGTCTTCAAATGCTTCCTAAAGCCGCATAAGCCGCGCATATCTTTTAACATTTAGATGAAAACCATTCCACGCCATTAAACCAACAACGGCAAAGCTCGATCATAATATCCTGCTCTATTGAATATATTCGGAACAATCAATTTACTCGATGAAGATGAAATCGACCTTAGATATTAACTCCTCTACGAATGAACATTTTATTTATTCATTTACAGGTGATTTCGACCATTATTAACATTTGTACAAAATAGGATTAAAATTCAGAGTCCGAGTGAATAAAAAAATAATAGGTTGGTGTGAAAGTAGTTGTCGTTTTTAATGGTATTTATTTAGAAATGGTGTAAATGCTTGTCTTGAAACCTATTTTTTGTCATTGCTTTTAAAAAAGATGCTTTATACCTGATTTGGCTAGTTTTGTTTCAACTTCGGTCGTGTAACAACCCCCCAAAAAATTACAGACCCTCGACTGACCTCAGAAGAACTTGCAAAGAGATTGATTGAATATTGACAATTCAAACGTTTTAAGGCATCTCCATAAGCTGGGAATGGCGTCAAAGCTCTCTGTTTGGGTGCCACATGATTTGTCACAAAAAAACTTATCGGATAGGCCGACTGTCTACGAATCTTTGCTCGCCAGACAAAAGAAGAACCATTCTTGGAAAGAATTGTAACGGGTGACGAAAAGTGGGTTGTATACAATAATGTTACAATAAAACGACACTGGGCCACCCCCGGAAAAATACCGATTTCTGCCCTTAAAGAGAATTGCACCATAAAAAGGTTATGTTATGAGTACGGTGGCATATAGTATATTACAAACTTTTAAAATCCAATAAAACAGTAAACGTCGATAAGTACTGTGAACAATTGAACAAATTAAACCAGGAATTGGTGGAAAAACGACCCTATTTGGTAAATAGGAAGGGCATTATTTTTCACCACGATAACGCCAGACTACATGTGGCATTTCTTTAAAAAAATGACTTAAAATGGGAAGTTTACAACATCCACCTTATTACTCTAACTTAGCACCTAGCGATTACCATATTTTCCGATCCTTCCGAGAAATTTCCCATTTCGTAGACTAAAATGGAAAATGCCACGATATAACATACTTCTAAGTTTAACAACACCTTGCATTGCATCTCTCCCTCCTTCCAGAATCAGTTTAAGAAAAAAACATTTGGTCAAGGTACCCCATTTATCTCTTCTTGAGTATTTTACGAGTAATATTTTTTAATTATTGAACGCAGGATCTTTTTGTTGGCTAGTCTCCCTGTAAAATGTATTTTTTGTGCATCTACTGCATGTGACATGCACAAGTAACACCTAGCAGAGTCGTATCTCTGTGATATGCGCTGTAACATACCTAGAGGATGCATTATGTCTAAGATCACACACAAAATACTAGATTGAGTGACGTATGTCTGATGATTTTTTTTAAATTTCAATCTCCGTTTATACATTTTAAATTAATGAACTTTTCATGTTTAATTTACCTATAATTTCGTATTCTTGAAAGAGATTTTTTTTCTATTCAAGTCTTGTAGATGTGGATACGGGATTGTTTGTTTTGTCAATAAATGAAAAAATAAACTTTAGTACTTTCATGCATCATGTTTTGAAAAATATTCATAGCCCAAAGTATATATTTTTTTAATGTTGGTATGTTATTCTCGTTTATTTTATTACTTAATAAAAAATAAGTGTTATGTACTTGGTGGGTTTTACTCTATGGCAATTTCTTCCAATGAATCACAAAAATGTTGGAGGCGTAATTTGAGAAACCAGACTGATTCGCTTCCTTTTTTTTTTCTTCGAAAATTGAACCCGAAACCCTCGGGTTGAAACCAAGCGTTTCAGAATTTAGGTCACAGAGGTTGTCTATAAAATACCACGATACGAGTCATCTATTTATTATTATTTTCTTCCGTGATATTAAATTTCAGAACGTCGCACGTTCTGCCGTAATATCGTAATTAACGAATTACCCCTCTAGCACATGCAGATATCCTGTTTCTCCCTCGAGACACCCCCACCGCATGTTTATGAGAAGTCGTTATATAATAATGCAGATATTTAGTTTTTTAGTCACTTTAACAGAAATTACACATAATTGCCTCGACATATGCTTCTGCTTCCTATTCAGGGGATCTCTTTGAGCGAACTGATCTTAGTTGCTTTAATGTTTCATTTGCTTTAAAAAATATTTAAGAATAATAAACCAGAAATAACACTTAATTCAGCTGCTTTTAAATAAATAACTTAAGAATTTCAAATCAGAAATTACACATAATCACCTAGACACGTATTTCTACCTCCTATCTCGAGGATTTCTTCAAGTAAATGGTTGACAATCGTTTTGACAACAATTGTATTATATAATAATACTAAACCAAAAAATACACTTCATTCAACCGCTGTAAAATAAATTATTTAAGACTTTTAAATCATAAAAAAAACATATATACTTCGACACTTGTTAATGCTTCCTATTTTGAAGATCCCTTTAAGTGAACTGTTGTCAGTTTCTTTAATATTTCAATCAATTAAACTACAATTATTTGAGAGTTGTAAACCAAAAAATACACTTATTCACAAACCAAACTTGTTTCTACCTCATTTCCGGAGAGCCTCGGGATATAAGCCAACTGATGTTGGATTTTTAGTCACTTTAACAAGAATAATTTTAAAACACAAAACCAAAAATGACACTTAATCACTCCTATCCCGAGGCTTCCTGAAGGCAAACGAATCTCGTTTTTTTTACAAAGAACATCTTTTTATAAGGGTAATTCAAGTTTCGAATACGAAATATTAGAAGTCAAGGAACGGAATAAGCTGTACCAGAAATGTATGGATGAGAGAGGAAGCGAAAGGTTTTAGTTTACTATGAATAAGTTTGATGCTCTTTCCTATATACCTACACTGGGAGGAAAACTATGTAATTATTAGTATGAATGTTTATTTATTAGAGTTGGCTTTAGTTTATTGGTTAGTGTGCTAGCTAAGGAATGTAGTGTTCCGCGTCCAATTTCATTTATCTGTTTTTATGGGGTTTATATATCTAAGATACATTTCAAGAGCGCTATGAAGCATTGTACTAAACAAATCGCCTTGCCAAAGACTGCTATTTATTAAATCTTACCAATCTTCAGGAATCCTCTTATAACTGGAACCTCAGGTTTAATTTCTCATCATGGTATGATTGATAAATGTTTAATAAACAACTTGTATTGAGCTGTTTTATGATAACATTTCACCCATAAAACATTTGAAAAGTTACCATACGAATGATAAATAGTTAAAGGGTTACTATACGAATGATTAACTCTTATGGTAACCCTTCGACACTGTGAATTGGAGATTCGGACACATCGAAGAGCGTAGTTGGGAGACTACGTTGTATTCGGTCCTATTAATCAAACCTATAGAACTACTAGAGTATATACAGAACTCGCGGATCGTTCTCGTACGTGTTTGGAATACTGCCCCGTATGTGTGGAGTTCAGAATACTACATCGCACATATCTAGCGCGTGAAAATATATTTTACAGGTGAACTCTTTAATCCGACTAGAACATTTTTTAATTTTTTTTAGGCACCAACGGTAATTGAACCCAAAACCTCTGAATTGAAGTTAAGGCTATGGAGGACATGAACAACATGATGTAATAATGAATAACAAGTATATTAGCTAATAAGTTATCATTCATATCTTCAATGGTATTTCCGGTATTTTAATTACGATCAAATATTACTTAGGATGATGTACAGAGTAAATTCATATATTATACTACTAACAGCCGACGTTACTTTACAGAATTGACAAACATTATATTTCAGACTCGAGGAACGGTCAATTATGAAGACATGTTCTTACAATTTCGTTCCAATCGTGTTGACTAAACCAGATCTATATTCTATCAGCCCAGAAAGAAGCAACTGTTATGACATTATATGTAATTTCCTTTATGCAAGTATTCTTCCGAGCAACTAACGGGGAACAGTGGGTAAACTATCAGACGAGTTTCCTCTGTACCACCAATAATGCAGCTAAGAAGACTGGTCGTTGATCTATTCACGCGGCTGCGTAGGTGATAAAGAGTATTTCATACGGTTCATGGTTTATATTTTCTATTCTTAACTGACGGAACCTTATTATTTACACGATAAATTTCTTTCACTTTTGAGGCCAACGTTTTGTAATCGGTACGCTTTCTTCAAAATTCAAAGTCACTTTGCCACCCTTTCTACATATTTTCCCTACTTGACAGTACTGGGGAAACGACATATTATAAGTTTTATATTTTAAGGATCATTTGGGATCGGAAGGAAGGAAGAAGGGCACTTGAATTCGCTCAATGACGAGGGTTAACGTTATATTATTTTGAGTATAGTGACCATACGTGGCGAGAGCTCGTCATATGGTAAGGATGAGGCATCAACGATGGATAAGCGCTGTCATTCAACAATATTCGTATTCAATATTAAATTCTTTATAATACTGCACAATAAATGCTCTTAATTCATACAAGTTTTCTATTTATTAAAAAAAATGATACCTCATTACGGAGTTGTATAATAAGGGATCGAACTATGGTATCTTTACATAAAATTTCATTGTTACCCGGTATTAAATGTCTTGAATGACATAAATATAAATGTATTAAATTAAACGTATACCTATATTTGATGACAGTTATTAAATTTACAAAAACCTTTACCATCTTAGTACCCAAATGCCGACAGTTCGCGGTTTTCCCAAAAAATACTAGTTTTCCATTTATTAAAAAAAAATTATGCCTCACTAGAAGGTTGTATTATAAGGGATCGAACTATGGTATCTTGACGTAAAATTTCATTGCTACCCGGTACAAAATATCCTAAATGAAATAAATATAAATTTATAAAAATAATCATTTATATTTGATGACAGCTATTAAAATTTATGAAAAATCTTAACCATCTTTGTATCCAAATGACGACAGTTCGCGGTTTTCGCAAAAAAAAACGTAACACCGATATTTCTGCGCAAAGTATTTTTAATTTTTTCATGACCATTTTTAATTTATGAACAATATTTTATTCATTTTAGCAGTAAAAATATATTAATAAAATACCAAAGAAACAACGTTCTCTTTATTATAAAAAAGGATATTTATTAAGGTACTGCTCGGTAGGTACATTGAAAATTTGTCGGGTACTAAACGAGTTAAAACGCTGTTTTGTTAAGTCACCTAAATGGCAAAATTGGTACTTTGCACAACCATACAATTTTTATCATAATAAAATATTTATACATTTTACCAAAACTGTCAAAGAAAAAATATAAAAAGACTCCACAGACTCAAGGTGTGTCAGACAAGACGTTTGTTGACGAAGTCAAAGGTAGGAGAAGTGAAATTGTCTGAAGCACTGGATTATGGTAGACACAATGGGCAAAATATTTTAGGATGTTACGCCGGAAACGGGTGTCCGGGGTGGAGCGGGGGCAGGAAGCAAGATGGCGGCCCATTCGGAAATGACAGCTGCCACGTAGGTTGTTCGAGGCAATGCCACGGTATTTTGATTTTGTGGCCTGGAGTTGCGAAATTAAAATGTTCAAAATATTATGCCCATTATTTTAATTTATATTTTTCAATGGCTTGCAAAAGTAAAACAAACCATTTTCCTATTGCAACGTTGAGGGGCCAAAGTTACTCTTAATATTTCACAAAAAAGTTAATTTCTTGAATACTTATTTTTCTGAGTCTTCAAACACTTCTAAAGAAGTTCATTTCAAGCCAAACCGATAGCTTGATTAAGATAACAAGGTCACATTGTTATTTGAATTAGTTAATCTTTGTCCTCTCTGCGTACCCTAAAAGAGAAACGGCGTGTTGGTACGAATGTTGAATAGCGTTAAATAATTTATCTATAATTTATTTATCAAAGATTTTGGTTATAATTTTGTGGAACTCCATATTACAACATTTGATTATTTTGTTATTTCATAATTACATTAATTCCCGTGACTCGAGGCTCTTTTCAGGCAAAATGGTCCCGGTTTATTATAAGAGCAATATTTAGGCCCAAGTGGTGTTATCTTTTACTGAAAGTGTCTGTTCTATTGACTCAAAACGATTTTTTAAGTAGAGGTTTTTCTTAAATTATTTGGTAATTAATTATTTGGTAACTGTTTCATTTTTGCTTATGGTTTTTGTATCTCTGATGTTTCTAAAATCATTATTTTTTTACAAAAAGTATTCAAAACCATGAATTTATAAAGATTATAAATTACATTAAGTATTAGCAAAAATAAAACAGTAATAAATAACCTAAGAATGAAAAAGATACCTTCTTAAAATTCTTCCTTTTGGCCAATATACTACCCTTACTTTCGATACACCTGACACCTGTTGGATCTAAGCATTGTTCCCATAACAAACCGAGATTATTGCTCGTGAAGAGAGCCTCGAGATAGGAGATTGAAACATATGTCGCGGTGATTACTGTAATTAGTGGAAGAACAAAGTAATTTATCATTAGATGTTACTAAATATACATATTTTATGAATCTTCTTGTTCTGCAGTTAGTTGGCCGTTATAGCAGTGTGTCTTCCCCAACCAGGTCACAGCGTCCGGTGTTACATTTTGTTACTCCTGCATGTCTCCAGAGAAAACATCCAGAGAAGCATAAACCACAAGGTTGCAGAGATTGTCTTTTGATTTGGAAATAAATAAAAAAACAAATAATTAGCATGACGCAAGGATAATCTCGTCGACTTGGGATTGACATAGCCCATGCCCAGTTTTTGGGGATTTGGATTAAATTATGCCAACACGTTTTAAGGCATTTTTGTATTGAAAGTTTTCATATCTCACTAGACGTCGCAGTTTAGACTTAAAAATATTACGTGTTTTCGTTTTATGTATATTTGCGGACTTTTAGCAAGACTTGAGACGACTGATATAAACATTGCACACTGTTTAAAAAAATATTTAAACATTTCAATAAAATAAACATCCCAAATAAGTTAAAAAAAACTGGGCTTCTGAGAAAGGTTTCATCAATTTTATCATCCTTACTGCATATCCAAGCTAGTTTTGTTAATATTCTACGTGGCTTAGGGGTGAACTTTAGCATTCGATTCTCAAAAGTTCCAAAATATATTTAATAATATTCACGGCTATTTTATATTAAATAAAAAATAGTTTTTGGTGGTATTGCCGTGTTTCGTTGGCTTGACAGGTAGTTGTCGTTTTAAAGAGGTGGCCGCCTTAATTCTACCAACCATATTTTAACATCACCTAATAAAGGCTACAACGCTTTTGAAATATCGGTGATCTAAAATAATAAATAAAGGCAATACGAAAATTATTTTCAATTTTCTTAGTCAATTTATATACGAGAGTCATCCAGAAAGTAAGGTTACAACATTTATGTAGCATCGAAAAATGCTTGTATTTAATTGAAATTCATAGGATACTTCACAAATATATTAAACTATTTTTCAACGTAATTGCTGTCGAGATCGAGATATTTCTGTAGTCGGGACACCAGCTTGTGTATGCCAGTGTCATAGACCTCCGCCGCCAGCTCTTTCAGCCACTTCTTCACAGCTTCATCGACCTTCTGATCGTTCGAAAATTGTTTGGGTGTAGTGACACACCCACGTCTCATCCCCCGTCACGATAGAGTCCAGAAAAGCTTCTCCCTCCTGTGTAAAACGATCCAAAAGTTCACGCGCGGCGGTCACGCGATATTGACGGTGCTTCGGTGTGAGCATTCTGGGCACCCATTTCGCACACAACTTATTGTAACTAAGTTTTTCCAACACAATATTACTAAGGAGACTTCGATAAATAAATGTCAGGAAATTCTTAGTGAAGGTCGTCAAGCGTCACACGGCGGTCATTTCACACTTGTTCTTCAATTTTTTGCACAAATTCGTCAGAAATCACTGCCTTGCCTCGTCGTGAGTATCAGTACTGCCTTCTCTGAACAACCTAACCCACTTCGTGACATGTTGTCGACTCATCACATCACTACCATAAACTTCCACGAGCTTCCGATGGGTATTCGCGGCGGTATTGTTCTGCAAAGTCAAAAAACGGATGACCGTGCGGGTCTCGCACGGACGAGAGGTGGCGGGAGCCCGCGACGACCTCTCCATCGGAAGAATTTACTGTGACTGAACAAAATGGCCGACAAACACGCGGGACCAAACAAACTGACCATTAGGATCCCCCCTACACGCCAAGTGTGCCAACTTTGAAACAAAAAATTTCCCCCGGCCTCAGGAGCCCTTGTAACTTTAGTTTCTATGACCCTCGTACATTGCCAATGTGATAAAGTATGATACAATGCAATATGTGTATGATCATTAGTAAAAAGGTCTTATACTGTGATTTTTTATCTTCAAGATGACCTTCGTGATCTAGTTGATAAGAAGCTTCTTCTTACCTGAGGGTTGGGGGTTACATTCCTGTAGGTTCAAGATTTTTCTTAGAAAGGGTTCGAGTCTAGTTTTAGTTGACGGCCTTTTCAATATTTTTCTGGATGGATGAAAGAAATTGCCATAAGGCAATAAATCCGTCAGACTATACTGTATAAAACGGAATTGTTATACAATATAACGTTGTTTGTTATTGAATACTCTTATTTAAATATCGATAATTCTTATACAATTTATGAAAATATTTTTTTTTAAATACAATTTATTATACCTTCCTTCATAATTACAAAAATGATATGATTTGGTTTCCCGATCGGCTGCAGAGCAATTAAGTGCATAGGAAATTTGAGGCCGTCGTCATTCAACCGTGTGCATCGTAGCGCATCTGGAGGGTAAAACAGTTGCAAAACATGAGATATATCAGCAAAAAAATGTAATTATAAGAGATTCAAAATTACTAGTACTATATCGTTTCAATGAATAAAAAACTATCTTTGTACAAATGAAGTATTTTTAAAACACTCCGAAAATTTCAACTTGGAGCACTTTTTGTACGTAACTATTGTATTTCATTTTGAAATTAAAAAACGGAACCAAACTAAAGGTTGTCTTCTTATTTTATTGCCAAATAGATAAATAGATAAATAGATAAAAAATATAAAATGTCCGTACGGCTGCACATTAGTTAGAGCATTCAATGTTACTAGACAAGTGATGGGCAATAAACTTCCTAAGAAAAAGTCAAGTAATTACATATTTGAGGCGTTTGAGATATTTATTTATTTATCAACGGTACTATACCATACGTCTTACAACAAAAGAGATATAAAATGTTGAGAAACACCCTTGTGACAATACTGGGTAACAAAAAGAAGTGAACTTTTAAAAATCAACAAATTCGTGGACATCATCCGTAACAAGAAGACCTACATTGAATATTAAAATCCATAATAGAGCTACACATTTTGCTGTACATAACGTTTTTTTTTATATTCAATACAATCTAAATTGCTTATTGTCATTTTTTCGATCAATCGGTTAGAGATTTAAAAAAACTGCAGTCAATCGAATAAGAGTAATCTACAGATGACAAGAAATAGCGGTATTTTAAGCGGTATTTAATAGTCAACACCACTGGATTAATCATAAAGCATCAATAGATATATTTTTATTTAATCATCATTTTCAGTGCAAATAATTTGATAAATTAAAGATTTGGTATTAATTAGATTATTGGAATCAGATTATTGTTTTTCGTTATGACTTGCACCATGACGAGCATCATGTGAACCATGGAAGTGCATCTAGTTTTGATCTACAACAACTTCTGGACATAAGACAGTTAATCATTATCTCTCTATGTTTCATCCAACTATCCAGAAGGTTTTAGTTGAAACGATAAATTTGTTCTACTCTATCAATCTTGATTCTCTACAGCAATTCAAGACTTATCATTTTCCGTCCGTGAGCACCTCATCTTCTTGATGAGCCCTGCATATCCTTCTTAGTAATCCATGAAGGGTGCTTACCTATTTATAGTTTATCTACTATTAATAGTTTCGCTGGTCTTATTTCGCTTTAGGAGTGCAAGAAAATACTCATGGTTACTGGCAATGTGGAGGGTCATAGCAGCAGAGGTAGATCACCTATGCGCCGAAACGACCAGGCGAAGAGTGATACGGACTTGCCTTTGCAACTGACTCTACGAATAGTAAAACGTCAGGAGAACTAGACAATAATGTGCATGACATACAACAGTTCCAGAGTGGTTCATGTTCCTTAGCAAGGAAGTCACATCGCAAAAGAAGAGTCAATACTTTTATTATCAATTGATTATTTGACTATCCTAATTTACAAAGGATATAATTACTATGACAAAAAAAATGAACAGAATTATTTTAACGTACCATAATGTAATTTAATATACCATAATGTAATTTAACATACCATAATGAAGAGATTGCCACATGGCAATGAACTTGCCAGGTTAAAAGAAAAAGTAAAATAAAGTTTTTTAGGATAATATTCATATTTATATCTGGAAGTCTGTTTCCAATGGCAGTTTAATTAAAATTTTGTATAAACCTGGAACCGAACACATTTTGGTTTAAAATTTGTTTTTCAAATTCACGAAATGTTTCGAGATGTATTTTTGTTTTCTTATCTGAAATTAGAAACATATTGTACTAAAATATTGTACATTATATTTGACATTTCAATTAAAATGTACAAATCGTTGAAATTCCCATTTCCGTGTGTTTCCAGATAATTTTCATCAGAGAATTTGCAAATATTATGACAAACATTTTTAGCGTTTGGAAATTGGAACCATTGTTCCATGTTCAACGCTAAAAATTATAGATATCACGTCATTACTTGATATCAAAAACATTGTACTATATACATTATTATGACATGTAACACAAAATAATGTCAGAAGACATGACGTCAAACGCGTTGTACTATGTGTATTACAAAATAATGTTATAAAAAAATGTAAATGCAAGAGATCGATCAGATGCCGTAGGTGATAACAACTGGCAAGGAATTTTTATAATAGTTTCATATACGTGTATACCATCTTGCCTAAACACTAAGTTAAAATATTTTACGGAATACCTCATTTCTACCAGTTCAATATTAATCAGATATATAGTATTTAACGAAGAGGCAGCGGTAATTAGAAATATCTTTGAGGTTTTTATTAACCAGTTCCATTGCCGTAGCTTAGTTGTTAAAACACCTGACTTCCAAATTTGGGGTTGCGGGTTCGATTCCAGCTGGTACCTAGATTTTTTTTAAGGCGTTCAAGTTTGCATTTTTCTGAGTCTTATTTAACACCTTTCTCATTGGTTGGAAGAGATTTCCTGAAAGCAAAATACCTGCCAGGTTGTACTGTATACAACGTAATAAACCTGAAAAATTATTATTGTAGGCTTATTAAACACCTTTCAGGCTAGTTGAAAAAGATTTTGAAATAACAATATATACGCCAAGTTGTATTGTATTTTATAACCCTTTTGTTTTCTACAGTACAACCTGGCGGGCGTATTGGCAATCTCTTCTTAGCAACCAGAAAGGTTTTAAAGAGGCCTTAAAGGAAACTCCGGGTTGGGACACAAGCGTCTTACCAACTAAGCCACAGAGGTCGTCAGTGTATGCAACGAAACGCTGTACTGACTCTGATACAACGAAAGTTTAAGAAAATATATTAATTGATTGTTCTACATTATCATAAATGATTTCCATAGTGATCCAGACATATTCTCAAATATCAGAGGCAGCACTAACAGTGTATATAGTATGACGAGTAGTAAGCGTGTTATTCATTATTGGAATCCCAGTTTTATATCGGTCTACTTGAATTAATATATTGATGCCCATGAGTTGCCTTTCATAAATTTGACCTCGTAGGGTCCTTGTGGTGTTGTTATCATTAGTAACCAACGTCATGATAATAAATAAAAAAATAAACAATTTATAAAACGCCGTTAAGAGGACAGATTTTTCTAAAGGACGTTCTTACTCGGAATACGAATCTACTATTATCGACACATTAAAATATTATAAAAATAGCATAAAGAATAGGGAGGCGCTGGCTGCGGCCATAAAATTAGGTACTTCCCCGCATCTACATAAGTTTATAGTAACCGCTGAAAGCTTACCAAGGGAAAACGATTTACAAAGAAACTTTTCTAGATATTCCGATATGTAATAGTAACACATTTTGCTTTAAGTGGAATCAAGTGTATACGCGTAGTGGTCATATCTAATCACCAATTCTATTCCAACCTCCCAAAAAAGGTTATCTTTAAGTTCTTCCAAAACATTTAGAGGGAGACTATTCCACGTCACTGAACCAACAACGGCGAAAGTCTTATCGTAATACTTTATCCTTTTTTATTGATTTTAAACAAATAATTCAATCGATGAAGACGAAATTGAACCCAAAGTCTAGTCCTCTCCAAAGCAAAAGTTCTCAAACGCAAATTTAAAAGATACTATGAAGACATACCATTAAGGAACTTCAATTAAAAGAAACTTGGCTTAAAATCAATCTATTAGTGACACATTGACCCAAGTTGGCTTTTAGAAACTGATTGAACTAATTTAACAATAATAATTACTACCATATATCAGCCTAGCCACTGCATCAAAAACATACTGGAGCCTAGAAACCATACATATGCTTTGGAAAAATGATTATTAGATTTATAAATGAAACCAGCACTAATTTTAATGAGTAGAATCTGAACTTAAATCAATATTTACCCGTCGCTTCGTTACGAAGTTAAGTGTATGATTTAATTTACGGATACCTCGTGTTTAACTCAATTTACGGAGTATTTCCTTCTCTTTCTTGACCTCGCGTTCATCAACGAAGTATTTTTTTAAAGTTGCTTACCCATATTCAGTCGGATTTATTGATTTGCAACCATTTTTTTTGTGTCATAATACACGTAAATCATTTATTGTTATCATTTACACATATGAATCAAAGAAGAAAAAATAAAATTACAAAAACTTATAATGTTATCAAAACAATACTAGGCAATAGGCGAAAGGTGCTAAGCTAGAGTGTTTGATGTCACCTTGGTTCCTTAAATTGTAAATCGATTCATGCGTATTTTTTTGTTTGTGTCGTATTTTTAGTAGCAAAAAAAAAGAACGGAAAAAAACAATTATTTTTTGTCCATCTTCAAAATGACGGCAAAAATTCGTTAAATCAATTTATTTTACTTTTCATAATAATATGCATTCAGCACATTTAGAATGAAGTTAGCAACAAAAATGTTGTCCTAACGATATCTGTCCGAGAAAGGGAAAATACTTAATGAAAGAAAATATTGCGGGATGACCCCTTTATATCCCGTCGCCGGTAACACTATACTCCTAAGGCAGTGCAGCGGTGTATCCTTAACTCTGAAAGCAATTACAGTGGCGCCGCTTTAACACATTTTCAATTCTGCAAGATACAATCACAAAGTGCTTTTTACGACTTCAAAAGTCGATTTTTTTAAAACTTGTACGACTTTTACAAATATTTTACTGGCGTTTTTTTTTTTCAAAATTGTCTGTGTTCGGTTGTAAACACTTAAGTGTTTTTTTAATTTTCAGAGACAGGTTAACAAGTAGATGACGATACATTCTGAATTAAACTTATCACACTGGACCAAAATATAAATATAAAATATTTATATATATATATTATATATATATATATATATATATATATATATATATATATATATATATATATATATATATATATATATATATATATATATATATATATATATATATATATATATATATATATATATATATATATATATATATATATATATATATATATATATATATATATATATATATATATATATATATATATATATATATATATATATATATATATATATATATATATATATATATATATATATATATATATATATATATATATATATATATATATATATATAATATATATATATATATATATATATATATATATATATATATATATATATATATATATATATATATATATATATATATATATATATATATATATATATATATATATATATATATATATATATATATATATATATATATATATATATATATATATATATATATATATATATATATATATATATATATATATATATATATATATATATATATATATATATATATATATATATATATATATATATATATATATATATATATATATATATATATATATATATATATATATATATATATATATATATATATATATATATATATATATATATATATATATATATATATATATATTAGGTCCTTACATATGAAATTGGCGTTTTGTTTGGGAGGAACATAAAGTTGATTTTTTTTTTATATAATATATTTATTTAATCAAAGTATGAACCATTGCTATCTATGCACTTTTGCCATCTCATAGGTAGTTCATCGATCCCTTTACTAAAAAAACCATTCGGACGTGAATCAATAAAATCTTTGAAGTCGGTTTGGACTGCCCCATCGGAGTTGAATTTTTTCCCTTGCAAGAAGTTATCCAAATTTCGAAAAAAATAGTAATCTGTCGGGGCAAGGTCCGGAGAGTACGGTGGATGTCTTAGACATTCCAATTGAAGCTCTTCTAATTTGGTAGCCGTCTGTTGTGCAGTGTGTGGTCTAGCGTTATCATGAAGCAGCAGTGGCCTAGAGCGATTAACCAGCCTCGGTTGTTTAGCAGCTAGCTTTTCCATCATGGTTTGCAGTTGCTGACAATAGACATCTGCCGTAATCGTCTGGCCAGATTTAAGAAAGCTGTAGTGAACGACACCAGCACTAGTCCACCAAACGCTCACAAGTAACTTTTTTGGAGTCAATTTTCGCTTGGGGCATGGTTTGGCTGGTTCGGCAGGGTTCAGCCATTGCGATGAGCGCTTCCGATTATCATACAGGATCCACTTTTCATCACAGGTAATGATTCGATTCAAAATCCCTTCATTATTGTGCCGGTTGAGTAATGCAACGCAGCAGTCAACGCGCGTTTGTTGATTTGCTTCACTCAATTCGTGAGGTACCCACCTTTCAAGCTTTTTCACCTTCCCAATTTGCTTCAAGTGGATTAAAACAGTTTTATCACTAACACCGCAGCCTGCAGCTAACTCGGACGTGGTTTGCGATGGATCCGCTTCCACAATAGCCTTCAATTCTTCATTATCAACTTTGGTCTCCGGCCGTCCACGGGGCTTTTTCTGCAGGTCGAAATTTCCAGAACGAAAACGTTGGAACCAAAAATGAACTGTGTTTTCTTTTGCGGCACCGTCGCCATACACATCATTAATCCTTCGAGCCGTTTCTGCAGCACTGGTGCCACGGTGGAACTCGTACTCGTAAATAACGCGATATTTCAAGTTTTCCATTTTGTAAACTGAGTGACGCAAAGAAAAAAAACAATTGAGGAAAAAACAAATGAATTATAATTTTCGAAACACAAATACTTGAGTAAATAGCTGTATAAATTTTAATTTGGAATTCCTAACCAAAGAGAAGATATTTGAGATCAAATTTGCCAGTACGGCAAAACGCCAATTTCATATGTAAGGACCTAATATATATATATATATATATATATATATATATATATATATATATATATATATATATATATATATATATATATATATATATATATATATATATATATATATATATATATATATATATATATATATATATATATATATATATATATATATATATATATATATATATATATATATATATATATATATATATATATATATATATATATATATATATATATAGTATATATATATATATATATATATATATATATATATATATATATATATATATATATATATATATATATATATATATATATATATATATATATATATATATATATATATATATATATATATATATATATATATATATATATATATATATATATATATATATATATATATATATATATATATATATATATATATATATATATATATATATATATATATATATATATATATATATATATATATATATATATATATATATATATATATATATATATATATATATATATATATATATATATATATATATATATATATATATATATATATATATATATATATATATATATATATATATATATATATATATATATATATATATATATATATATATATATATATATATATATATATATATATATAATATATATATATATATATATATATATATATATATATATATATATATATATATATATATATATATATATATATATATATATATATATATATATATATATATATATATATATAATATATATATATATATATATATATATATATATATATATATATATATATATATATATATATATATATATATATATATATATATATATATATATATATATATATATATATATATATATATTATATATATATATATATATATATATATATATATATATATATATATATATATATATATATATATATATATATATATATATATATATATATATATATATATATATATATATATATATATATATATATATATATATATATATATATATATATATATATATATATATATATATATATATATATATATATATATATATATATATATATATATATATATATATATATATATATATATATATATATATATATATATATATATATATATATATATATATATATATATATATATATATATATATATATATATATATATATATATATATATATATATATATATATATATATATATATATATATATATATATATATATATATATATATATATATATATATATATATATATATATATATATATATATATATATATATATATATATATATATATATATATATATATATATATATATATATATATATATATATATATATATATATATATATATATATATAATATATATATATATATATATATATATATATATATATATATATATATATATAATATATATATATATATATATATATATATATATATATATATATATATATATATATATATATATATATATATATATATATATATATATATATATATATATATTATATATATATATATATATATATATATATATATATATATATATATATATATATATATATATATATATATATATATATATATATATATATATATATATATATATATATATATATATATATATATATATATATATATATATATATATATATATATATATATATATATATATATATATATATATATATATATATATATATATATATATATATATATATATATATATATATATATATATATATATATATATATATATATATATATATATTATATATATATATATATATATATATATATATATATATATATATATATATATATATATATATATATATATATATATATATATATATATATATATATATATATATATATATATATATATATATATATATATATATATATATATATATATATATATATATATATATATATATATATATATATATATATATATATATATATATATATATATATATATATATATATATATATATATATATATATATATATATATATATATATATATATATATATATATATATATATATATATATATATATATATATATATATATATATATATATATATATATATATATATATATATATATATATATATATATATATATATATATATATATATATATATATATATATATATATATATATATATATATATATATATATATATATATATATATATATATATATATATATATATATATATATATATATATATATATATATATATATATATATATATATATATATATATATATATATATATATATATATATATATATATATATATATATATATATATATATATATATATATATATATATATATATATATATATATATATATATATATATATATATATATATATATATATATATATATATATATATATATATATATATATATATATATATATATATATATATATATATGTACGAGTATGTGGGTACTCTATTTTTTTGGTAACATCGAGAAACAAACCCTAAATCATCGATTCGTTCCTTTGGATGTTTTCGTAGCTCTTATATATTAACCATCAGAAACGAACCCGAAACTTTCTATTGAAAAACAAGCGTTTTACTTTTTGACTACGGAGTTCATAATTTAAAATGTTTAACAAGTGTTCTGCTCACGATCAATTGAAAGAACATACTTAAATGTTATTTGAAAATGAAGACTGAATGAGTTTTTCAACAGTCTATATTTTCGTATTTATTGTTTCAAATCTCTTTTTGGAGAGTGATTCAGTTGTCAAAGATTAAATCTACTTTAAATCCCTTTAATGCCGTTCCAGGGAATTTAAGTTAAAACGAGTATAATCTAAAACGAAAAATTAATTTAAATTCAAGGCGGAAAATTTGAAACTTCGTAATAACTAGAACTTGATTGGAAATCCTTCCATCATTTAAAATAAGTGAACTTACTCAACAACTCAAATCAATTATCTGTCTAAAAGTTTAAAAAAAAGTATTTCCTACTGTGTATGGAAATGAAAATTGGATATGGAAGGAGCCAAATAAATGCTGTAGAAATGCGTGCACTGAAAAGAATACATTAAGTGACAATGAATGATATAATACAGAATGAAGTAATTAGGGATGAATTTGAACTTAAAGCTAATATTATAAGTATTAAGTTAAAAGAGCTCTGTGAGATGGTTTGGGTGTTTAGAACAAATTAATGAAGCAAGACAAACAAAACAAAATAACAGTGATGGGCATTGTAGAGGAAGGCCAAGGAAAGTATAGTCGGTTCAAGTGAATCATATTTTGAAAGAAGAAAATGTAAAAGTAAGAGAAATCGTAGAAGTTGTATGAAAAGGTGTATGGATATGTTAGAGGTATATGTCATGGTAAAAAAGTCTGGCGCTCTCTCTTCTCTGCCTTTATTGTATGTATGTATCATATGTATCAATACATATCACTTCATGAGAGATCCAAATGATGTAAGAAAGTTACACAATAAATTTATCTTAAAGTAACATATAGTATAACCTATCTGGAATCCATCGGAAATCGTATAACCTATCTGGAATCCATCGGAAATCGTAACTTGATAGAATAATAGAAATATCATACTTTTACCAGGCTACAGCAGCGACTGTTTTATCTAAATTAAATTCATAATTCCACTGTATTGACGGGTTTCGTTGCCTGGTTGATATCACCCTGTAGTTGCAGATTGGATTCCTTTAGGTATATAGTTTTTTTTTTGTTGAAAAAGCAGTTTTAGTCTACATTTAATTTAAGTCTCATTTATTAAGTCTTTCTGGTTGGTTGGCAGAGATTTTAATATTTTTAGTATACTTTCAGTGTATTTACAATTAGTTCAGTTTGGCGGGTTTATTTCCGTGTGCCAATCTTTTCCAATCCTTGTATAATTCAGTCACATGTGGAGACCTCCAAAAGCCCCTTAGTGCTCACTTTTTCCCTTTTAAAGACTTACCTTGTCACTTGTTTAATTTTATTTGAATTTTAATGAAGTTTTAGTAACTACTGCTTCCAGTGAAGAACGGTTGTTCCGAAATTTCTCTGTGTATAACGTCTTAGCGATTACTTCGAAGCGCACCAAGTCCATTAATTAGAGCGAAGATGTTTCCAGATCCACTCGCTGCAATGCCAAGAATAGTTCAGCATACTCGTGTGTATTATTTGACCCACTTTCCAGCATTCCGGTCCAGACCATCTATATTAACCCTGGACGAATTACGGCCCGTGTACCATCAATTTTTTTATGCAGTCCACAAGCCATATCTGTGATAAAAATATAAGAAAATAAAAAAATCTTACAAAAACCAATATTTTTCAATCTGATTAAAATACATTACCATGAATAATTTAAACTGATGTAAAAATTATACTTTCACGCAGTGTCTCAGTCGGGCTAGGCAGAGAGGAAACGGAGTCAGACTTTTCAATCGCGACATACATTATTCGCCTCTTCTACATCCGTATACGTTCTCATACAAATTCCGAATTTTCTGACTTTTTACATTTCCTTCTTTCAAAATATCATTTATTTGATCCAAATATATTTTCCTTTATATTATTCGACGACACCTTGTACTCACATTTGCACTGTATATTTGTTACGTAAGTCTTTCTTTATTCCTTCGTTCTACATGCCCAAACCATATTAGAGTGCTCTTGTCATTCAGTGGAGGGTGCTGGGTTTGGTCTTTATTGAAACTGATCGACAAAATAGATGACTTAAAATGTAAAAACTTTAAGCCATCTCGATACTATTATTTGTATATATTAATGCAGTGAATCCATGCAATATTTCAAATTAACTTAATTGAAGTTGTATTAACAAAAAAAAGACATATTTTTGCAATATTTTTAAATAGTAGACTTTTAAAATATTGAAAATGCAATCTCCCGTGGTGAAATTTACTGGTGACGATGTTTTACTGGTGACGATGTTTTACGTTATTCGCAATTTGGTAATCTACGTCATTTCCTCTTTATTTTCGCTGAAGTTTTGACATTAACCTTGATTAATTTGATGAATTGTTATGTTTATTTCCAAATGTTAACACTTTGAAACATAAAAGTTATTTAATTTGATATTAAATTAAACTTAATTTTGTGATTTTTTGTGAATAACATAAAACGTTGAGATGTATTAAAAATATTATTTTAACTTTGTTATTACAATTATTCCACGAATAAGAATATTTACTGGGAAAATGTATGGAAATATGGAAGAAAATACAAAAACTTTTCATTACTTTTTACAAAAAACATATCCAAAATAGATGTTATGTCACATAAAGTTATTCGCCGATATGAAATACTAGCTTTTTTGGCATAAAATATCTTAAAAACTAGTTATTTAAAAAAATGTAATCTTTATCCTCGTGCTTTGGTGACAAGATTTTGTTAGATTTTTGTACATAAAGAAGAAATCTGTTTTGTGATTATTTTTCTCTTGTTATCATTCTGTTAATATGAATATTGTGTACGACATTTGCCTGCCCAGATGCTGTGGTTTGTTTCGACAGCTCTTCGTCGGGTTAACAACATTGAGATTATCTTTTTGTTTCTTTACAGCTTTGTATTAAAAATAAAAAGATAATATTAAAGGAATGTTTCAAATGATTCCATGAACAACTGTTTATAAATGTAATTAAGCATTGTACCCGTTGCAGCTGTTTGTGTAACCTTTGTGCAAAGTATTTTAAAAATTATTATATGTAGGTACGAATAACCAATGAAGAGCTTCAACTTTTTTCGAGATATTTAAGTAGTTCTCTCTCATACAGAATGAATGTTTTTAAGTTTATTAAACCATAAAATAACTGAATATTTTTAAACCATTAAAATAAATTAGAACTAGTTACTTTCATTCGAATTTCTGATATTTTTTGTGTATTCGCATGACTGATTTTGATTTGAAATATTGAAAAATGGGATGAAATTTTTATGAACAAAGTACTATTTTTCGGCTATAACGAAGTAAGTAATTACAATATATAAAAAAATACAAAAAAATGTCACAATTGATATTTACATTTGTATGTTACACGGCATATACGAGTACATCACTATTGCACATCCTTCCCTTTTGCACAAATATGAACGTTAAATCTATAAATTAGATTGCAATACGTTTTGTATTGAGTGAAAATTGTAGTCATTGCTGGTTACTAAAAGACTAAATATTTAGAACTGCAGGACGTTAACGAATTGAACAGTTCCAAATTCAGATGGGAGGATAACGTCTTCAAAACCATATATCGAAACTGTATTTGTAGAACTGGCGACAAGCCTTGATCGGTAAAGGCGGATTCTAGATAATGCCAGGATCCAGTTTCTAAAGCCTTATTTGATGGTGATGGTCTATAAATTTGTAACTTGAAAAATGTGTGATTTTTAAGTAAGTTAAAATAACGTTATGTTTGCCTGCCAATTCAAACGGTGCTCTTTTTTTTCAAAAGAATCATAAAACTGCATAGTTAACCAGGGATGTGTAATTGTAATTTTAATAGCTAAAATTTTGTTGAAATGTTTTTGAATAAATTTGTATGGAAGCAAAGTGTGTTGATTAATTCAACTCAAATGAGAGTTTTATAAAGCGCCATTTATCGAGAAAACTCTCATCAACGGCGCTCTAGCTCGGGTCTCGAACCCACAATAACTAAACAAATTACCTTTGGCAGCCAAAGCAGAGCCGGAGTGAATCATATAAAATACTTTATTTTTATTCAGTACAACCTTGTGGGCAACTTCTTTCGATCAAGCAGAATTATGTTTATGAGGCCTTAAGTGAAAGCTAATCTGAAAAGCCTTTTTTTTATTTAAAAAAAACCTGGGTTCCACCGAGAATCGAACCCAGACAGGCGTCTTACCGTCTAAGATCGTCGGTGATTACATTATGATATTTGATATTGTGACATTTTGATAAAAGATTCAAATTGAATTTGATACGAAATCAAAAGTTTTCTTTTCACTCGTAAATGGTGCTTTTATAATCTATTCACTTTTTTCCGGAAAATATTACATATTATTCAAAATATTTCAAATACGTTGAACTGTAATATTAAATACACGTTGCTATTGAATATAAAAAATATCAAATATTTTTTTATTTATTTTTCCCATATTGACACGCATGTGCACTTTCCCATATTGACATTCATGTGCACTTTAAAATAAAATGAAAAAAATGTTTGCGTTGATGAGTAAAACATTATATTATAATATATGTTAAGTAAATGACAGTAAGAAAAAAACAAATGAGATAGAATTTATATAGCGTTATCCAAAAATAAGAATAGACATTAAATAGTTACTAAATACCATGATAGTATTAAATTGAGATGGAAAAAATATCTGCAAAGAACATTAGTCGAATAACTTTTAGGAATCGAATCTTGAAAGCCTGGTTGCTAAGCAAATATATTAAATACTGGAATACGAAAATATATTAATAATATATAAAAACCAGAATACTCGTATATTTTATATGTTCGTTATTTATTAGTTCAAGAATGTTACAAAAGTATAGGATGTGGCATAATAAATGCCTCCATTTAACCTATAGCTTTTATAATTTGTGTATTTTTTTCTTTGCAAATAATTAAATATAACCCCCAAATCATCTCGATATGCACCAAAAATAATATTTCAATAGTTTCAACGCAAAGAGCACTTTGACAACAAGCAATATACTAACCACAGTCCACTTTTGAGCTGAATGAGTTTACAAACAAACAAAATTGATCGTTTTAAGGAACTGAACTCCCCTGAAATATACGAGTATATGCGAAACCAATGCACTCTTTAAAACAGACGCTGATTTTTTTATTTGTTGAATTGTGGGAAACATTTTTTAATCGAAATGCTCTTTGCGTGGCAATCATAATATTGTTATTTCTGGAATAAGAAAAAAATATCAAATTTAAATTTAAACAAATAAAGGCAAACCAAATGGGGGGACTAATTTTACTACAGCCAAATTAATTTTTTGGATATTCTTTAGGAATGAACTATTTTCCTGGTAATTTTTAATAATGTACTTAGCCCGATATTTCTTTTTTTCTTCATTGTTGAAAAATACTATTTCAATCCTATTATATTAATTAAAAAGAACTTTGAATATGGAAATGCTAATTCGATTTGATATGCTTGAACAAGATGGTAAGCAGTTTTTCAACCAGTTTGGGTCTTTATCGCCATTAATAATGGAATTAATCCTGTACCCTGACAGCTCGCGGTTTCGGACACTTTACCAAGGGGCGTGCTAAGAGATTATCAACAATTATTGAAACGAATTCTGGAACCAATTATATTCTGATTGATGGAGGTCTCTCGAGGATTTACTCCAAAGCCATTACATAAACGGGAAAAGCTTAATTTATCTTTGGTAATAAGTGTGTTACATATGTAATAATCATTTTTTATTTGTTTTCCACAGTATAAAGTTATCTGTAATATCTTCAAGTTTATGAATTTAATTCCATTTTTTTGTAAAATATTAACCCCTCAAGAGCGCTTTGATTTTAAATTTACAAAGGAAAGCTCATAAGCGGCAATCAGTAAATTCATGTATAATCATGCCTGAAAGTGTTTTAAACCCTTTCACTGCTGATGTTTATTTTAGTTAACATCTAGTGATGGACCACTTTTGAAAATAAAATCTCCTTATTTTGTTCACTGTAGACTTTTATATAAGATATAACTAAATCGGACCAGTCTTCTAAGGCAATAAGAAGTAAAGGTTATAAATTTATACAATGGCCAGAATCAGGCTCCGCAGTGAGGGCAAGGTCGTACATCCCGGCTACAAACCTGCAATAAATCGGTTAAAACCGGGATGCCTATAATGAATAACAATTTTATCATTCACAAAAAATATTGGCACTGGTAATACTACCTCTGATGTTTGCACATATATCTAGATTATTACGACTAAATAATAATGTTGGGATATAAATCTAACGGGTTACAAAAAACCTCTAGGCAATTTTAAAGACATGTATCTTTAGTAAGCGGCTGAATAATGGAAAATAATCGCCTCTCAAAGCGCCGCTTGTTTCTTCTTACGATCTGTCTCGCACATTTTCTTCTAAAGATCTGTCTTGATTTGATACTCTTAGTTTTCCGATTACTAGTTTTTTTTCTCTTAAGTGACTTTCCTGCTTGTAGTTTGAATCTTCTTCCCATTTCTACGTTGATTGTTACAATCTTTATTCATCTATAACTCTTGTTACGAATATTGTCGATTATTTTTCCTTCCTTTAGATGTCCATACTTATGCTAACCTGCATGCTTATTTTTTTGTGTTAAATTGTCGTAATCTTCATTCTTAAGAATATTTTCCCCTTTTTGTAATCATTCTCGATTTGGCACTTTTGGAATGTTGACTGTTCTCAATTTATTGGCTAGCCTAGCAGTTCTCAATTTTTTGGCTAGCCTAGCAGTTAAATTCTTTACGCCGTATAATATATTTTTAAGCTTCTCTGGAGTATTTTTGAATTCTTGTAATACGTTCTGGTCTAGCACGTATTGTAAATAAATCGTCAACTACCTTTGGATCTTGTATAATAAATGTGTGTTAACTTGAGATCGGTGGATATTTAAATTATAAAAAAAAAGATTTAAACGAACTTTTGTGATCATTATTTGCACATTATATAAAACTATCCACACTGTGATTTTTACAATTTAATATAATTTGTTTTAATGGAAAGCCGAAGCGTTGAGTACAAGTATATCTTCTTCTTCTTCCTCTTCCTATAGATCATGATCTGTTTGTTCCGCTTGTTCCCCATCTTGTGACGTGGATTGCTAGCTGTCACGCCATCTCTTCGGAGGTCTTCCCGGTAATCTTTTTCGGACTGGGTTCCCTTGAAGGGCGACACGTAGAAGTATGTCGTCTTGCATTCTGTTTACATGTTCATTCCAGTATCGCCTTCGTTGTCTTCCACACCTGATGATGTCTTCCGTACTACACTTTCTCCTTATTTCGTTGTTTCTGATTCTATCTCTTAGTGTGTTTCCGGTTATACATCTCAGTGTTTTCATTTCCGAGGTTCTCAGGAGAGATTTTGTTCTAGATGTGTCTGCTCTGGTCTCTATTCCGTAGGTGGCTATCGGTCTCACACATGTCTTGTACATTCTGACTTTATTGTACTTTCTATTCTCATGTGTTTATTATTCCACACCGGTGTTTTTAGGCATCCTGATATTGCAGCCGCCTTATTGACCTGTCTCAAGGTTTCATCATACAGATTTCCATTGCTACTGATGCTCACTCCACGATACCTAAACTCCATCACTTGCTCTATTATTTTGTTACTCCAACTCTACCACTTGCTCTATTATTTTATTACTCCAACTCCACCACTTGCTCTATTATTTTGTTACTCCAACTCCACCACTTGCTCTATTATTTTGTTACTCCAACTCCACCACTTGCTCTATTATTTTGTTACTCCAACTCCACCACTTGCTCTATTATTTTGTTACTCCAACTCCACCACTTGCTGTATTATTTTGTTACTCCAACTCCATCACTTGCTCTACAAGTATATAAAATGCAAAAAATCAACCATTTCGTTGATATAACACTTTGCAAGGCAAGGCCTGTGATGAAGCAGTCTCATTCCATAACTAAAACACTCGGCTGATACATTCACAGTTATCATTCACATTATTACGCATACTTAAATATAAAACTATCACATTAATAATACCAACCGCATCATAATCCCAATAACAACCACACAGCATGCCCATCTAAATCATGCCCTACAACCCTCATCACACGCTCGTCATTCATATAATTTGAAATAATAATTTGGGATTGAAAAATGTTGGAAAAATATATTACAATGAAAATAATTTCAATAATTGTCTCAATTAGACGCCCAGATTAGATCGACGTCAGCCGTAACCTCTTAATTGAGGTAAAAGCGGTTGAAATGTTAACAGATCATCTAACCTCGAAATATTTCGCTGTAATACGATCATTTATTGAACAATTCAAATGGTGAATTATATCCAAATAATTTCAATATTGCCCTCCCTCAGTGGTGAAAATGAAATTTTTAAATTTATATAACGAATTACTCGTATTAGTTCTTAAACTTTTACTACAACCATTACCTATAATAATAATCGACACTCATTATTGTCGACAGTTTGTTATTAACTGTCCAAGTGCCAACGTTCACGCCGAATTCTTTTATGGATTTTTTTAATGCTCAAAAACGATCAACACTCAAGCGATTAAAGATAATCCAAAATTATTACGACAATATATGATGGCGTCAAATGTTGTAATAAAAATATGTTTGTTCACTCACCTACAAAAAAACTGTTTCGGCACATAGACCAGGTAATATACCAGATATCAAATGTTTTGGCACATAGACCAGGTCATATAACAGATATAACGTGTTGGCACATATACCAGGTCATATAACAGATATCACGTATTTTTTTATTATTTTGTCTTCAAAATCAACTTCCAAAATATTTCATAACCTTCCTATAGTTACTAGAACGAATGTCTTCCGCCTGAGCGTTTCAGATTCTATTTTTTTATTTTATAAAGCTTAAATATACAGTTTGAACGCAATTACATACAATGCTTAAAAATAAATAAAAACAGTAATAGGAAATAAAAAAATGTTGTTAAGCGGAAACCACTATCTTCCATTACTAAGAAAACTCAATACTCTTTCTTTATAAACATTTTCTAAAACAATATCCAAGACCCCATTCAAAATAAACAGTCTGCGAAACAAAGGAAAAGCATAAGGCGAGTTAGTTCTACTTACTCGTATAGTCAGTCTAAATAATTCAATATCTATATACCTCAAAAAGTTGTGAGAAACCTAAAACTATATATTTTCCAACGTAGTTAGATAAGATGTTGCTCCCGTCAGCAAATTAAAGGTATAAGAACTCCTCCCGTTTAGAAGGTAGTATGCCAAAATACTTACGTTTCTACTACACTTTTGTCTTGATTCATTATAATTCTAGCATTTTTGTACGAAAAATTGGTTTTTTGTTAGTCAAAGCATTAGTAATAAAATTCGTTTAAACTGGAAAATATTGAAATTTCGTAAAATTAGAGGTTTGGGACGAAAACACGTGGAACAAATAATAATTCTGTCGTGATTTTGTACATACAAGTATATTCGTGAACTTGGTCGTCAATGGCAGTTTTTCGAATGAAATGTATGAAATTTCTATATATTACAACGAAATGTTCACACATATTTACGAGATTTTAACGTTTTATATCATAATTACCGCCAATGCGTTTCTGCTCTACTTTCGTTTTGATTCATTATATTTCTAGCATTTTTGTACGAAAAAATGGTTTTTTGTTAGTCAAAAGTAATAAAATTAATTAAAACTGGAAAATATTGACGCAAAATATTGAAATTTTGCAAAATTAGAGGTTTGGGACGAAAAACACGAAAACACGTTGAACAAATAATAATTTTGTCGTGATTTTGTACATATATTCGCGAATTTGGTCGTCAATGGCAGTTTTTCAAGTGAAAAGTATGAAATTTCCGTCAATTACTTATAAATGTCCTTACATATTTAGCAGGGTTCGACGTTTTATATCATAAATAACAAAAAGCGTTCCTTGTACAATTTTTTCATGATTCATTGATTTTTCTAGCTTTCACGTACAAAAATGGGTGTTTTGTTAGTCAAAAGTAATAAAATTCATTCAATCTGGAAAATATTGACGCAAAATATTGAAATTTCGCAGAATATAGGTTTGGGACGAAAAACACGTTAACACGTTGAATAAATAATAATTCTGTCGTGATTTTGTGCATATATTCGTAATCTTGGTCGTCAATAGTAATATTTCGAGTGAAAAGTATAAAATTTCAGTATATTACTAACAAATGTTCATACACATTTAGCAAGTTCGGACGTTGTATACAGGGTTGCCAGACGTCCCTATATGAGCGGGACTTTCCCGAGTTCAACAGACAAATTAAAGTCTTGTCCTTAAAACCAAACATGAAAATCTAATTTTCGCCAATTGAAGAATTAACAAAATTATTTAATAATACTTGCGATATTGACCTTCTATACGATTATGTCTGTAAATTAAACAAATTTTTACTGAATATGACTGAAGCAAACGAGAAAAAAACAATAGATGAGAAATGCACAATATTTTTTAAAGGTTATGTATTTTTTAAAGATAATGATCCGCTTGCAATAATTTATATAAAATTGTGGCCCACATACTCTTAATTCCACATTCCAATGCAATTTGCGAAAGAATATTTAGTCTAATGAGTGCAGCCTGGAGAAAGAAGAGAAACAGATGATTTTTTAAAAACCGTAGAAGCTGAATTAATGATCAAACAAAATTTTGATTACAATTGTAATGACTTTAGAAAAAAATTATCGAGCAAAGATGGCGAACATATTTTGAAACACGTTAAAAGCTCGGAAAAATACTTTTAATAAAACTGTTATGATTGTATGCATTTAAATCAAAATGTAATTCCCGTAATTGTATCTAATCAATATATTGTAATAACTGTGATTCCTGCGGATTATTATGTGAATATTTTTTATATGTTCCCTTCTGTATACATACGTACTTATTTACATATATTATAATTTAATTAGAACGTTGTATTTTTTCTTCATTTCTTTAACTTCCTTTTTTTATCGTTCGAAATAGTAAATGTCCCGATCTGTGATTTTGGAAATCTGGCAACCCTGGTACCAGCGCACTACTGAGAAACCTGAGAACCTCTCCCCTATTAATGACTGAGAAACTCGTATCATAAATCCTAATACTCTATAAGTAGACTCACACAGTTCCTCCACGTGAAGACCAAATAACAGCATACCCTTAAAATTATACCCAAGTCTTTGACGCATTCTACTCTCTGAATCAAATCCGTTCATAATGTATCTATAGTATTTGAAAACTATTGCTTTAAAAATGTGATAATAGGATATAATTCGATATGTTGATAAGTCTATTGATTTAACTTCGTTCCCAAATGGTATTCAAGTCTGGCAGAAGGCGTAATCAATTGTCATGGAAAATCTATTTTAAATGGTATTAAAAATAAAGGGTCCCAGTCTAGTTTTTTTTATAAAAGGTTTTTTAACATAGTACTGTTTGGTTTAATTAAATTGAACATGCAAATATACCCGCCATATATGTATTTCTGTACAACGAAAGTGTAATGCAAAGATTCGATTTTTTGTTGTTTAGGCGCCATTTCATGACTTCTGTGAACTTGCATACCATAGTATCTAGTTGTGCTTCAAAATATAATAAAATCGTCTTCTTTAAAGTTTCTCTCCTTTATGGAGGTTGGCGATCATCATAGCTATCTTGACTTTTGAGGCAAAAGATGATGAAGATTTCATTAAGCCCTTCCAATAAACCATTACCGTTGTAACAATTGATATATTTATTAATACTCTATTGTATTGTGTACTAACATATATGGTGGGTCTATCTCCAAGTGGTAATATCTTCCAAGAAACCATTTACGTTAAAGGTGGATAATCAACATTTTTGAAGTAGAACTAATTAATGACACCAACCGTGACCTTCCAGTTCGGGAGTTGCGGGTTACGTTCCCAATGGAACTCAGATTGTTAAAATGATGTTTAATCTGATTTTCACTTAAGGTCTCTTAATCATATTTCTGGTTGGTTGGAAGAGATTACCACATGGCAATAATCTCGCCAAATTGTACTATGAACAACGAATACAAAACAATAACATGAATCATAATCAAAACTTAAAAAAAAAAATTAAAATAAATGTATTAGGTGTACAAATAAGTTTCCGCCGTTTTTTATCAAAAATTGGGCATTTATTGTGAAAGAACGGAACCTCATGTTTTATTCGAAGTATTGCCCATCGCTTGCCACTACCTTTTCCCATCTTTCTGGCAGCATACGGATACAGCGTCGGAAGAATGCTTCATCTTTTGAGGCTATCCACGAATCGACCCAATTTTTGGTATCTTCATATGATGTGAAGTGCTGCTCAGACAGGTCATGCGTCATCGATCGAAACAAGTGAAAATCAGAAGGAGCAATGTCTGGTGAATACAGCGGGTGGGGTAAAACTTCCCAATTGATTGTTTCCAAAAAGGTTTTGACCGGCGCCGCAACATGTGGACCAGCATTATCATGCAGGAGAATAATTTTGTCGTGTCTGGAGTAGTAGTGGGCGCGCTTTTCCTCGAGTGCTCGACTCAATCTCATCAATTGTGCTCGGTAGACAGCCCCAGCAATGGTTTCGTTCGGTTTGAGCAACTCATAATACACGACACCAAGCTGATCCCACCAAATACACAACAAGAGTTTTTTTCCATGAATATTTGGCTTAGCTGTAGATGTTGAAGCATGGCCAGGGGTTCCCCATGATTTCTTCCTTTTTGGATTATCATAGTGGATCCATTTTTCATCACCAGTGACTATACGGTGCAGAAAACCCTTTCGTTTATGCCTGGCAAGCAGCATTTCACATGTGGAAAATCGGCGTTCAACGTTTCTCGGTGTCAGTTCATATGGAACCCAATTTCCTTGTTTTTGAATCATTCCCAATGATTTCAACCTATGTGAAATTGCTTGTTGAGTCACTCTTAATGTAAGTGCAAGTTCTTCTTGCGTTTGGCACGAATCTTGATCCAATAATACTTCCAATTCCGCGTCTTCGTACACTTTCGGCCTTCCGCTACGTTCTTTGTCTTCGATGTCAAATTCACCGTTCTTAAACTTTTGAAACCACTCACGACAACTTCTCTCACTTAAGGCAGCCTCACCATATGCTTCTACAAGCAATCGATGCGCCTCAGCTGCAGATTTATTCAAATTGAAGAAGTAAATCAAAAGTTCCCGCAAATGACGCTTATTCGGCTCAAAACTTGACATTTTCGAACACAAAAAAATATGTTATACTGATAAAAATTCACTAATATTTCAAGGTCATGTTGTTGACAGATGTCCAAACTTACGATAATGACATTTTACATCTGACAATTTTAACCATAACTTACTGGTGGCGCTAACTTTTGTCAAACGGCGGTGACTTATTTGTACACCCAATATGTTATGGAAATACAGTCTGGTGTAAAATTTTTCAATGTGTGGATTGTTCCTAGTCTAATTTTCTCCCTTTATTATAAGACCCGACTTTTTGATGACCAAAATTGTATGTAAATATGTTTAATTTTTGTAACGTGGCAACATATGTGTTTATTCATGAATTATTTAATATGCTGTCTGGAAAATAGTTCCGTATTCTCTAATAGATGTCGTTAGAATAAAATTTTCATTGCTAACTTTATTCCAAACGAGCTGAAAGTATATTATTTTGGAAGGTAATACGAATATGATAATAGGTTTGGCACATTTTTCGACCATTGTTCACTCAAATAGCTTAAGATTGTTTGTCCTCGTTTTGAAGATGGATCAATACAAATTATTTTTTTAATACTTTATTACTACCGAAAACATTAAAATTAAACACAATCCAAAATAAGTTGTATCGCGACGACGTTGTAAGCACTCGTTTCCCAATTGTGGTTTAAAAAAAATCGCTGTGGTGATACGATACTCGAATATGGTGTCCACTTTGAAAGGTCAATTACCAATGATGACCAAATCAAGGCTTTAATCGAGAATAAACAGTTTTTGTAAAACACAGTGTATTGTTGAGGTAGTGGAAATATATAAAACCACCGTTCAAGAACATTTGTGTATTTTTGCGTTTGAATTTGATAAAAAATACAATACTTTCCGTACAACCCAATTTTTTTTAAAAGTGAGATATAAAATGTCGATGTTTTGAAATGAAAACATGTATAAAATTACAAAACCATTTACAGAATGGACAAAAAAGAAAAATCTCGTAAACGTTTTACGAAGTTACAGTAATATTGTGAACACATTTCCCCAAGAAGAGTAAAACAAATGAAACGCATTCTATTATATATAACAGTTAACAAATCATTGTACCAAAATTAAACGACCATGGATAGAAACCTAAACCTGGGAGTATGTCAATTCCTCTGGGTTCTTGTCGTGTAAGAAATATGTAGACAATAAAAGAGACGTGAAGGCTTTAGATAAAACTCTCGAGGAAAACGTTTAAAGTAAACACAGCAATCGCGTTGTGCGAAAAAATATTACCTCCTTCCAAACAACCTCTTTTGTGTGGGAGGGAAAAAAACATTGTGCGTCATGAGGGAGTATTTTTCTAAATAAATGTCCTTTGCAATAAATCTCTATGTGTTTAGATAAATGTTAGCTTGCTTTATACATAAGACAACCTGTTGGGAGAATAAAAGTATTGTTTTTCACTTATATATCACACATATAACTATTATGCATGACGACTTGCCTGCTTTGATTGAATTTATATATTTGGCCTGGTTGGTAAAACACCTATCTTTCGACTAGAGGGTTACGGGTTCGATTCCCATTGGTACCCAGATTTTTTTCAAAAATAGTTTAATTTAGGTTATCACTCAAAACTTGTTTTACCCCTTATTGGTTGGATGGATATGGCAATACATCTGCCAGATTATACTGTTAACAATGAAGGTATACAGTATAACCTAATTTATAAAACAATAAACATATCCAATGTAAACGAAAAACAAATGTCATCTAAGATGTTTAAATGTTCTTCCTGAACGCCCACGATGGATATTGTTGTAAAACTAACATTCCACCCGGCTCCAAGACATGTTTATATTAAAGTGCAGATTTTTCCCCAATTATACACATTCATATATCTTGTCATATATAGTATGTTGTCATGTTTCTTAAACTTTTCATCTATCTTAGCAAAAAAACTAACTTTTTATATTCATTCCTTCCTCATTCTAAACTACCTTTTATTTGTTTATTTTTACACTTTATAGTGTATTGCCCATTTTGGGCGGCTTTATTGTCAAAAAGCAATATTTTCCAACTAGAAAATTGTAAAACAATTTGGTTCCAGTGTTATGTAAACAATTTGGTTCCAGTGTTGGGTAAACAATTTGGTTCCAGTGTTGGGTAAAAGATTTACACAAATCTTTATTCTTATCTTTCGGAAAGTCTTATCAAAATGTATAATTATATACAAGTATGGCAACATATTGTACGAGTATATGGACACTACACTTCATATAAAGCTGAATATATTACCAACACATATCGGAAGTTTTCAGCGATTTTCAAACAATATATATTCTTCTGAGATGCGGCAGGTGCGGCCTATTCTTATGGCCACAGTCACCGCCTTCATATCCTTACTCTTATTTAATTTGTCAATAATAGCGGGCTCGAATCCTGAGTTAGAATAACTTTGAGGATAGTCTGCTCTTTAAACGGTGCAATATAAATTGTCATACTATTATGATTATATAAAGAAAATAAAATAATTTTAAAATGAGAGGAAGAGAGGAAGCATTTGTAAATGTAGATATGACAAATATAACAATTTCCTCTGCGTCTAGGAGATAGCAGGGGATATTGGAAATAGGATAGTGGCGAACCAGGAAGCACGCTACATCACTGAAGGGAAATATAATGCTTTTTGAAACACACCCTTACCAGATGCGTCTTATATTCGTTGGCAGCTGGTTCGAGAGAGTAACGCTATGATTGGTTAAGAACGAAGTGATAAAATAAGAGCGGTAAATAGGAAAAGTGAATAAGCAATCTCCTCTTCCTCGCTCAGCATTCATTTCGGAAATATATTTGTATAAATCTTACACAGATCATTATCTTAATGCATGTAAATAATCTTAAAATATATCCACAACAAACTCGTTTATTCTCACTTGACTTCAGTCAAATCACGGGATACCTTTTATTCGATCGTCATCAAAACAAAGCATACCCGCTGTACGATAGGTGCATATAGTCTCGTATCTACATGTATTTATTTATCGGTCGTCATCTAACGTTTAGTAAACAAGCGGGAATCCCAGGTTCAATTCATGGCGGTTTCTATTTCAGACTAATTTTATTCTTAGATCATTTCACGTTTGAGTTTATGTTTTTCTGTAGCTTATATGTTGCGTATCATATTTTTTTCTAGTTATTAAGAAACACAAAAAAGTGCTAAGTAAATCTATAATTTAAGAAAGACTGCAGCATATTAAATCTGCTAATCGTTTTGGAAGTTGAATTATACCATGAGAGCTTTCAGTCGGATGTGTCAAACTACTGAAGTACGAGTATTACAGCTTGCATATAATTATCTAATACACGCTCAGGTGTTTTTTATCCACAAGATGACTGATGATCGTACTCGATCAAGAGGGATAATACGAGTATATTGAATAGTGTGTTTCTTTGGCAGTGTGTCAAGTCAAATTATTAAGTAACATACATACTCGTATATGTTAGCTTATTTGACATTTTACATAGTTATCACTTTCGAAGTTCACAGAGTGGTAACTATAATATTTTGATACGTAGTAAAACAACAATTTTATGACTGAAGTTTATTTTGACTATTTCATTTTTTATGAAGTGTTTCTATGAAAAAGTAGCAACAATGGAGATTGAAATTCGCCTTTTATCATTTAATATAGTGTACAACAAGGAATATTAACATGATTTTAATAAAGTGTTGTATATTTTTTTAAAACCCTTTAGTATGAATACAATTTACATACTTTTGATATAATTACTGAAAGAAACCTTATCCATACCTTATATATAAGTACTGAAAGAAACCTTATAAATGCTGAAGAAATGCGTGAGTTCCGAAGAATACATGAGGTGACAATTTATGACAAAATACGGCATGTACTTATTAGAGTGAACTTAAAGCTGATGTCTTAAGTAAGATGATAAATAATATGCTCCCCAGATTGTTTGAGTATGTAGAAGAAATTAATAAAGAATGACTAATGATACAAATATACACTATAAATATGAGAGGAAGACGTGGTAGGGAAACATCAAGGAAAGTATGATTGAATCAAGTGAATAATATTTTGAAAGAAGTAAATGTTATAGGTTCGAGAAATTGTAGGAGTTGTATAGAATATGTATGAATATGGAGGAAATTAAAGATGTGTGTGAAGATAGAAGTCATAAGTGTTTCTGTTAAAGCCAAAAGTACTATTTTAAGACAACCTATAAAATAAATTAAAATTATTGGGAAAATTCATTTTTAAAGTAAGTAAAGGTTCGACTGATTAAACTGACACACGATCTATAAGCTGAAATGTCCTTCATAGAAAATAAAAACGCAACATTCATTGCACTACCTTATTTAAATTATCAGGAAATGATCTAACAACACGGATACTTGTTTTTTTAAATACCACAATATTTATCGTCAGTGAAAGAAACTGCTAAATACGATACCCATTGGGCTTTGACATCACCTTATTTGAAATTATATCACACTTCTTCCTAGTCTGAGTTTAGTACTTGAAATATTTCCATACATCTCAATTAACGTCGCTGGCGCCGATGGCCTTTGAGCGACAGTGGAGTTATTACCCGTTTTTAAACTGATTTTTTTTCTTCATTTTTGCAGACTTCAAATCATATTAAAACATAAAGTTTGCTCATTAGCTGTCTTATGTGAATTAAAAAATATGACGCTTTTGAGATGATATTGAATAAAGCAGAATCGTTATTCAATAAAATATTAGGTGTTAACATAAGTTGTGTCCGTTTTTTTCCAAATTTAAAAATGAGCTCCAAAAGTAAAACAAAATGATAAATGTTATACGTCATTCGAAAGAAAATTTTCTGCTCTACAATATATTGTGTTTGCTTTTATATTACATCTATTATTTTATTTGATTACAAACCTTCAAAATGGAATGTCAAGTAGACGAAAGTGAGCATTTTCGACACCTCCTTCTGTTCGCGTTCAATCGAGGGAATAAAGCTGCCAAAATGGTCGAGATATTTGCGAAGTGTACGGTGAAGATGCTATGAATTAAAGGACAGCTCGTCGATGGTTTTTACGTTACAAAGACGGTAATTTCAACCTGAAAGACATGGAGCGTTCCGGACGACCAGTAGACTTCGATGAGGACAGCTTAAACCATATTATTCATGAAGATCCAAGAAAAAAAAAATGGTGTTGAAAAATGTTTGAAGGGGATCTTCATGAATAATATGGTTTAAGTGGTCCTCGTCGAAGTCAATTGGTCGTCCGGAACGCTCCATGTCTTTCAGGTCGAAATTACCGTCTTTGAAACGCAAAAAAACCATCGACGAGCTGTCCTTTCATTCATAGCATCTTCACCATACACTTCGCAAATATCGCGAGCAGCTTTATTCCCTCGATTGAACGCGAACAGAAGGAGGTGTCGAAAATGCTCACTTTCGTCTACTTGACATTCCATTTTGAAGGTTTGTAATCAAATAAAATAATATATGTAACGTAAAAGCAAACACAATATCTTATAGAGCAGAAAATTTTCTTTCGAATGACGTATGACCTTTACCATTTTGTTTTATTTTTGGGGCTCATTTTTAAATTGAAAAAAAAACGGACACGACTTATGTTAACACCAATATAAAAAAAAAGATTATTCTAGGATAACTTATATGGAGAATAATCCAATTAAAAAAATTTTATTTACATTTTGATTATCTAAGATAAACAAAACGATGATTATACAAAGATTATGTGGCCTAGTTGACAAAACATGTCTTCCGACCCGGAAGTTACGGGTTCAATTCTTGTTAAAGACCATTTTTTTAAAAATTGTATTAGCCTGGTTTTCCCTTCAAGCTTCTTTAACATATTTGTAGTTGGTTGTAAGAGATCGCCACATGCATATTAACCAGCTAGGTTATTCTATATATCAAGCGCAATATAATACAGTAAAAAATATATTATTAACAGCCAAAAACAAAACGTCATTTAATATGTTTAAATATTTTCATGGTTGTTTTCCACCATTTTAAAGTTTTTTTTTGGTATAGAGGTGATGGATATAATTTGTTAGCAGCTGACGTTTTGAAGAGCTTTTAAATAAATAAATAAATAAATAATAGGTTTATTGATAGCAACATAGTATGTACAGATTATATTTAAATAACACTTCTAAAACACATAAATTGCAGATAATACATTAAATACAGAAGCTATCAAAAGGCCTGGGCTCATCTAATAGCATCCCCTCGGCCAAGATACACCCCACCAATATAGGGCGAACCCAGCCACGGGGACACCAGATGTTTTTCAGCCCACACCCCTGGGGGGGGGAGGTCTCACCAAGCTGAAAAAAGGCTTATGTCACCGACTGATATTAAACCGCGAGTTTGTAAAATCCAGGAGTTGCCTCAAAAGTGTTGTGTTAATAGTTATCTTCAAAGCAAAGTTTGGATTTTTTTACATAGCCTGCAACGCCTTCAAAACATCGGTCATCATTTAAGTCATTCAACTCGGCAACAACTCTGAAAACCATTATAGTATATAGTATACTGATGAAAAACTATTTGTTTGATTATTAATATTCCGACACATCTGTTTATCTATAAATTATATTTAAGATTTCTAGATTTTAGATATTTGTTTGGTGAAGTTTTGTTCATTGTTATTATAGTTTTATGTCTTAACATGTTATTTTGTATTTTTCAGACCGAGTAAAATTCAAACCTGAAAGTAAGTTTACCGCTGTTAGCGACTTGTAACGCTTTAATGTATATTTTCATAGTTGCTTACATGCCTAGAAGTATGTAGATGCAATATATTATATTTAGTATATTATATTATAGCAAGCTGAAGTTAATACCAACTTGATCAATATGAAAATGCGACCCATGCTTTTTACATATAGATCATAGTTGATTAAAATATATATATTCCAAATGTACCGATTTTTTTAAAACGTGTCTCTTCTTTGAATTGATAATAACATTAAACTGTTAGACCAATTTGATAACATTATCATCGTGGCGATCATATTTGCCTGGTGATACAACGTTTCCTTTGCGATCAAGTTTTGGATTCGATTACCGATGAGCACCAATCAAAATTGTAACCTATGGTATTATTCATATTTCGTTTTTTTTTTTTCGTAAAAATATTCTAGCAATAAGCCCACGTGAAAGCGCACATCGCATTAGAAGTAATGAAAGTGTGTTACAATTAATGAGCACAAAAATAAAATAAAAATGATATCATTTTGTGTTCAAAAAGAATAAAAAATCGATAAAATGTAACTAATAAATAAAACCACTTAACACTTTTTGATAACAGCACTTTAATGCATTCAAAAAGAATGTGACCCTTTAAATCGAAGACACTGTTTTATATAAAAGCTTCATAAAAAAATTCATACCACTTTCACAGAATTTGCGGATTCAAAGTCTGGAAAATAGTAGACTTGTGTTGTTAAATTTAATCTCACTTTCAAAAGTAAATTTTTAGAGGTCAGTGATAGGCTTATCATTTTTCTTTAATATCTTCTTAACAAAGCGCTCTGAATAGTATACGACTTTACCAAGAAGCGTTTTGAAAGTCTGCTATTTATTTTGTCATCGAAATTGATATGAAAGGATTAAAATATGTGTTATAATTGAAAATCGGTTCATTTGGTGTGTATAAATTAGTATTAAAACAAATAAATAATAATAGTAATATGCTAATGTAGTGATTCTATTTAGAAATGAATATAAATTGATGTTAGATTTAAAAAACAACTAAATCTTCTTCTTAACTTTAGATATCAATAATTTAAGTAATTTAAATATTAACTCATTTTAATTTTTAATCCATATATTAAGAGCTTCGTTGACTTAAATATATATTTTCTTTTAGTCAATTACTTTATTTTTTAACTGTTCTATTAAATTTTTCCTTTAGAAAGCTGACAAAACAAGTGTTGAGATTGACATATTTTTCAAATACCTTCTTCATGCTACTGCAAATTCTGCTAAAGATGTGCCCGTGTTATGCCCATGGCCACAGTGCTTAATGATGCAGGCTTCTTACTTCTCTTCTCTACTTACTTCTCTTAATGATGCAGGCTTCAAATAATTATGAATATCGTAAACGCACAAAAATATATATGGAAGAATGTCGTAAAGGCACAAAAATATTTTACCGGATCTGATAAATATGATTTATCAAAATGATTTACATATTTTTATCTCCTGCAATGCTCGTAATAAGAATATTTCTTCTAGGTTGATAGAAAATAAACAAATTAAGTTTGTCACCAGTTGGACTTAAAAGTTTCTTTTATATAAAACCAAGATCACTTCACTTAAAGAGAGCCTTGGAATTGGAGGTAGAAATGTATGTGGAGGGGATAAATTGTAATAAGTGAAATAACAAAGAAATCAATTGTCCACTTCCGTGGCTTTGTTAAGAAAGTGGATTGGAAAATCTAGTAAACATACCATTGGAGTTTGAATAAACAGATCAAGTCGATACCATGACTCTTGAGCTCCAAGACCATGGAAGACTCTCCAACGATCGCAGAATCTTACAGCTCACAATCTGTGGGGGGGAAAGGTTTCAACAAGCTGGAAAAAGGCATATGTCACCGACTGATATTAAACCGCGAGTTTGTAAAATTCAGGAGTTGCCTCAAAAGTGTTGTGTTAATAGTTATGCAATCATAGAATAACATTCCAACCGTCAATTTATTTCCAACTCCAGTTGTTCTCAACCCGAAAATTCACTTAATGGTCCCAAAGACGTTTTTCTGACGGCTCCACTCTTCAACCATAATTCTGTATTCTGCAATCTTGCTTTATTTTGCGAATTTTATAAGAAATTAACAATATAGTATATTTAATTTTGTTTTAAGTAATGCCTATAAAAAAGTCTGAATTAGACTTTATAGTTCCACAAATTATCATAAAATAAATAAGTTGACCTAATTTTTTAATACAGTTTCGTTAAAAAAATCTAAAACTTATTGCGTATTTACAAAAAAGAAATTCAGTAATTTCAGCCAAGTTTGTTATATATATGATATAAGTGTTGAAGTATGTTATCTCCTTTGTGAATTAATTAAAAATATCTCTATTATAATGGAAATCTATGTTACGGAATTTTATAATTTGACATTTAAAAGTAAAAAATCTTCTTAAATATCTGACCCCTATTGCTTTTTAAAAAAATATCTGTAATTTTACAAAATTGGCATGCAAACAAAACAGATATTCAAAATACAATAACCTTTTTAGCGATTGGCATTGAGATCACATCACAATAGTGAACTCCAAAGGCTGTTGAATGGACGATTCCCCCCGGGATTTTCAAATCGATTTATGTTGGTCCACTAAAAGAGACCCCGTATGGTAGAGTTTGTCTGGTATAATAAAAACATCTTGTCGGAGATCTGCGAGTGTGAATCGGCTCTTTTTGTGCGATAGTGCTGTGCTACCAACATTTTTTCCTCAATATAGAGAGAGTGCTTTTTTTCTTCAATATAAAGAATTGCTTGATAAATATTTATTTCAGGGACATACTAATACATTATTCATATTGTAAACGTTTAATTGCTTGCACTCTGTATAAGATTATTTCATACGACGGTTAATGAAGAGACTTTACAATTCATATGTTGGTAAGTTGTAAGCTATACTAGTGCCCGCTATTTATGATGCAATATTCATACAATTTGTATTTATAATAATTTCTATTTATTGGTTAATAAAATAAAATAAAATATAACATTAAGAGGTCGACATTCAGGATGGAAGAAATAATAGCTCAATCTCGAAAAACAGGATATATTATTTGAATAAGTGCATGCGTTTTTAGATCCGGTCAAACATTTTTTAAATAGATGCAAAAATTTTAAAATATGTGGTTTTATAATAAGAATTCCTCTTTTGCTTGCTTTTACAGATTCAAAAAGCTCTGTAAATTGATAAAAATATCATTTTATAAATTAGCAGCAGATGGAATATGCCGATCGTCATTGAATGTTGATATCACTGTCATCAGAACTTCAGATTTGATATATTAAGGCTGTATGCTTGCTCATTATTGAAAAATACACGCAAAAGCGTAATCCATCTGCAGGATGAATGACGTTTATCATATCTGTAATTTTTCATTACGAAAAGTCGTAATCTATGGGATGTTGGGGATTGTGAAGACACGTCTCTAATTCCTTTGCCGTTTGCATGGTTGCGTACAGACATCCCCCAGACAATTCTTCCCCATGTATCTCCTTATTCCTAGCGCTTCTCCTTTTCTCCCTGGTAAACTTCTAATGACCATTAATTACTTCAGGTTATTTGACTCATATCTGTAAATGTGCCAGAAAAAGTACAAGATACGCTGGAAGCATATTGACGACAGCATACCGTCACATTTAACTCATGTTCCTTCTTCTGGTGATCCACGGGATTTCTAACATCCGACGTCAACACTACATCTGAAATAAAATCGATTGTTGCTCGTTTTCCGGTTTTCACTGTCCATGTTTTAGTGGCATACAAGAATATAGGCAATATTATATTTCAAATAAGTTTTGTTTTAATGCTATTATCAATAGCCCGATCTCTCCATATTTTTACTTATCTGGTCAAGATAATTTATGTTCCCCTTTTTATTTTTTTACAATTTCTTTTCGGATCAATCGAGGAACTAAAACGGTTGTAGGATATTATCTATATCTACTGATGGACTTTATCCATCGTAAAATAAGATTTTTATGCCCAAATTCAGGTTGGTAAACCATCAAAGCTAATTAAATACATTTATATAAAATGTACGTTGTAATACACTGAATAACTGTTTTTTTGTCGAGAAAATCTTATATGAATACTTCTAACGTTTTGTAAAAGTTAAAAATTTTCAATTACTAAGAGAAAACTACCATACATAAATTTTAATTATCCAATCGCTAGCAGCCTAAGTGTTTTGTTTTTTTTTTAATAATAGCTTATACACAGAATATTTTAACTACCAAAAATGTTTTCAAATTTTCACTTTGACCTAACTTTATAATTAAATTAAATGTCTTCCTTCATTTCCATCGCAAAGTAATTCACATTCTTTTTGGAAAATCCATTTTTTTAGCTTTAAAAGCTGGGTCCATCGGTGCGAGGACAATCACATTAATATTTCTAGAAAATTTCGTCAGATTGGGTTTGATGAATGTACGAGTACACCCAGTTTGTGGTATTTCGTCAGATTGGGTTTGATGAATGTACGAGTATACCCAGTTTGTGGTATTTCGTCAGATTGGGTTTGATGAATGTACGAGTATACCCAGTTTGTGGTATTTCGTCAGATTGGGTTTGATGAATGTACGAGTATACCCAGTTTGTGGTATTTCGTCAGATTGGGTTTGATGAATGTACGAGTATACCCAGTTTGTGGTATTTCGTCAGATTGGGTTTGATGAATGTACGAGTATACCCAGTTTGTGGTATTTCGATTAAATTATGCCAACATTTTTAATAAGAGTTGTCTCGACTGTAGCTGCAACTGAGCACAGCCCTAACTTGTAAAATATCATATGTGATAATGAATGTTTAAATAACTTAAGATGAGCAAAATACGAGTACATGGAATGACAATATATGAAACAAATACGGGTTGAAGTGATAAGAAATTAATTTGAATTTAAGGCTCATCTGTTGAGTAAGATGAATAACATTACGTTGAGAAAGTTTGGGAATGTAGAACTAATGAACGAATAAATACTAACAAAACAGCTACACAGTGCAGATGTGGGTGGAAAGCATACGAAAAAAAGATCAAGAAAAGTATGGTTGGATCAAATGAATGATATTCTGAAAGAAGCAAAAGAAGAAAGTCAGAGAATCGTAGAGGTTGTAAGGATGTGGAAGAGGCTAAGGATATATGTCGAGTTAGTATGGCGCGTTATCCTATCTGCCTACCCCAACAAAAAAATGACGTAATAGTATGTATGTAAAAAAGCACTCGGAGATTTTTTTTTTTAAGTAATTTTTTAAAGCTCTGTTTTCCGACTATTATTACCTCAAGAGCACTTCCTAATTAGCTTAAAAGAAAATAAGAAGGTTGGAAGACATCAATACCGGTAACAAGAGCGCCATCTGACTGTTGTATAAGCTAGAGAAAAACAAATTCTTATGTAAAATGGATTAAAAATAAAATAGGTTCAGAACTGAATTTGCTAGGAATCGAACCTAGGGTGCCCGCTGGCTTAGTATGAATGCTAATCGTTAGACTACGGCCGCTGACAAATGGGTATGTAGAACGAATGCATGAAAAAAGACTTATAACACAAATATACAATATACGAGTGTGTGAGTGAAAGGCGTGGTGTAGGAAGATCAAGAAAATAATGGTTGGATTAAGTGAATGTTATTATGAACGACTGAAATGTAATGAACTGTAAAAGAAGGTGTATGGTTGAAGAAAAGGCGTTTGTCATTATAGGAAAGGCTAGTTTCCAATCCTATCTGCTAACCACGGCAGGGAAGGGGCGTGATGTTATGTATGTATGTATATATAAATTACACAGAGGTTAGTCGTGGTTTTAGAAAAGGCAAAGAGCCTTGCGAGACGGCTAATAAACCATTGTCTTGAAAATATATGAATATTCCAATAAAATAAACGAAAAATAAAACTGGTATTTGAATGCTTCCAAACCCGTAATATATGTGCAATTTTGGTATTATATTTTCTCTTATATGAGATTTTCTCAATTTAAGATATTAAAATATATATTTACTGAAATTATTGTATTCATAAAAAAATAAATGTGTTATTTTATGACGGAAAATAGGAATAAGATATTCAGTGTCGAGTTGCGATAAGAAACAGGATCAAATGAACACTAAAAGATATTTGAGCCAAGATATGCCAAAATGATAATATGTTAAAACATTACAATGGTACATGGGAGTGAAATGTGGACGTAGAAAACCAATAAAATGAGTTAGTGAAGGCCCTGAAAATGCAAATATGTTATGTAATGTGTTGATACATAATGCTGAAAATGATATGTAATGTGTTGATACATAAAATAACAAGAATTGTTTTTAATACGAATGTGATAAAAAGGGTATAAAAAGTCTACGTGGTTGTGGTTCTAAAATAATGAAAAACTGGCTAAAAACTCTTTGATCCGAACGTGAGAGAATAAGAAAAGACTATGCATTAACAATAAGAGGGCAATTTCCATAGCTCCGTTTAGAGTAATAACTCTCTCAAGAGTACTTCATATTTATTATGTGTAAAAAAGAACTGTAATTTTAACTGGAATCGAACAAATATTCAAAGCAAGTAATAAAATATTCAACTGATTAAATGAAAATGTTTTATTTAAAAGAACTTTTTCGAGTATAAGAATATGAAGAAAGTTGCTGAATTTCCTCGCATTTGCATATGTATAAAAAAACATATCTGGTAAAAAATAACCGCAGGAATTCTATGTATGGAAGTGAACTACAAATAAAGTCTCCATAAATCTTCCAATTTGTGATATTAACATATTTGGTACTTTTGGTAGAGTGAAATGTATTGTATGATATATGTAATCTTTCAAAAAAGAGTCGACTCCAAGTTTTATTTTCCCATTTATTTAAACAATGATTATTTCAAGCCATGGGACTAGCTACTATCAAAATTTCTCACCATATTTTGATTGAGAATGAATGATCAATGTATTAAATACAGGTGAGAGTGACCTCAACGTACACTGCCTTGCAGAAGTAAAATCTCGTAGTGTGAAATATATGATACAAAGGAGCCATTCTGTTATGAGCTTTGAAGACACTTATACCCATTAGGCATAACATACAGCTATATTTCATACAAATTATATTTTTGATATATTTTATATCATTGGTTGACGGCACTTCGAAGGACGTGGAATGTTTAGCAATGGGCTGATTGAGATGTTGGCGTTTCGTGTAATTTTTTTTTTTTTGATGGAACATATACAGTAAAATGAATTTAATAAACGTGCCCTCTATAGAAATGTTAACATTATTTTTTTAGTTTCGTGCAATTTTTAGATCGCTTCCCGCAGACATAAGGCATAATTTCAAATCATTCCTTTCGAACATTTTATCATGATTCAAACCTTTTTACATATACACATACCATCATGTCATTTCCATCCACATATCCCAAGTACTTTCCTTCCACTATTTTAATTTACCATACTGAAACTGGTACAAACCTTATTTAATGCCAGAGTTAAAAAAATACTTTTCGAATAAAAAAAATAGACAAATTCAGAACGTTGGTTGCTCTGTAATTAAAATAAATGCTCGTATCATTGGCGAAGAAATTGGATAAACTCCGCTGTATCTTTCTATGGAATAATCAATTGTGCTATAATGTATCGTGTGTATCTAAATATGTGACAGAAATACTAAAACTTACCAACCTTCACAGTTTTAAGCAGTTTCTGCTCCTTATTCACACGCACAAACACTATTTTTAACATGACGCATTCAGGGAATCTTGAGGATACATCTGTAGATTCATATTTCAAAACACTCGATCTTGCTGCCTGCTTCAATGTATTCCAGTCTCCTTCCCCTCACGGCCCTCTAAGATCCTGTTGCACGTTATCTACGAGTATGTTAATAGCCTCTGTGGTCTGCAAATAGGCTTTATTTCGTGCTGTTGAACTTGCATAATAATCTTTGTTGACTGTGTCAAATGTTACTTAAAATACTGTTCAACTAATTCTTCTAAATTCTGTCCTGCTAAATTTGACCAGAAATTATGTAACGTATGATATATCCGCATACGGTAGCCTAGTGCTAACTTGAATGCACTCTCTCAAACTCTTTTCAATAGATTTTTTCAACTTCAAAACTTATAAATTTGTAAGAAAATAAAATGTCTCTTTGATTTTCGTTTCTTACAAGAAATCACGGTATAATAATGGAACTTTTTTCCCCTTTGCGAAATTTCTAAGTACTTAAGAATACTTCCAAATTTATCAGATTTATCAAAAAGGTTTAATGGAAGGAACAAACCATCTGCTCCGTCTCCCATCATTAAAGAATATTTCTTTTACTTTATACATTTTATATATTTTACTTTGTTTAAGAATCAAGTCTCGTTTTGCTAATATTTTATTTTCCTCAACACATTATGTTGATGTAAAAGATATTATTTGAAAAAAAACGTGCCAGAATAAAAATCCATTTTTTTTTCTTGTTTACCATCTCTTCTCGCATGGTTCTCGTTCTTTAAAACCACAATACAACGAAATGATTACGGCGACCTCCTGGGCTGAGTTGGTGGATATTGCTTTTCGCCTGTGGGTTTCAGGTAAGATTATCTATGGTAATCGAACCCGAAACACGTATCGGGTTTACTTTAGCTGCCAAACTGGATGTGTTCTTTTTTTAAATCAATCTATGATTTGGAAGGTTTTTGGCTGTTTGGGTAATCTTGAAGTTGTGCAATGAAATATTCCAATATATTTTATAGTGTATTTTTTTATTACTTTTAGTCAATAAAAGTATTTTTTCGTAATTCAAAGGTATTTATGTTGTTATTGCGAATGTAATATTATTATTGCGTAATACTAAATGAATTGATGATCTTTATTTTTGGTGAATGATCGTTTTATTGAGTGATATTTCGATTCGATCGATATTTTTAATGTTTTAAAATTTCAAGTAGAATCAAAACACGGCGGTTGAATCAGTTGTTTATAAAACAAAAATATAATTCATGATGTCCTTATTATTATTATTATGACATAAAAAAAATATTTTTTTTAAATCCAGTCTGGAAAAGAGTTCAAACGTGTTGTTGCCTGAGTAGAGTAGGCATGGAACTCGCAGTTTTTTTTTCGTTCGTGTTGGTACAATTAATGTGTATTACTCGTACCAACACGAACGATAAAAAAACTGCAAGCTATATGCCTGTTCTAGTGATTCTAAACCCGAAGGATATACTCGTATTGATGGGGTCGAAAACTATGTTGTATTGCTAATTCGGATACATTAACGTGTACCATATGAATGCGTGGATTAAATTATTACTTCATTTACCAATACATAGTTGGAAAATTAAAATACTTATAAAGACTAATACACAAATACATGGTGCCGCAAATGATTACTTAATTGGTGTTAGTACCTTTGATTTAAAAAAATAAAGAATTTGTTTAAACATGTTTATTTAGATTTTATATTTTTCCTTCAAGTTCTACAAATAATATTGGTTTAGTATTATATTCGAGTCAGTGTTCAAATCTGATTTTTTATACTTTATTTTGAATATTTTAGCCAATAGATTCTTGATTTCTAGGCAAGTATTTTTCATGGGGTTCTTATATTTCATGGAGTTGATAAAGAAGACTATATTTGACAAACGTATCCCAGTTTTAGGTCCCACGGCTGAAAAATTCTGCTATTTGGGTGATATCTTATCAGATGATGGAAGTGTTACAAGGAATATAAAACAACTTTTAGCAATAGAAAACAAAGTCAAAGGGGCAGTAAAACATATATACTCAAATCAGACAGCATCAAAATATGATAAGATGTTAGTTTACATCAGTATTTTACTGTGATGTATGGTAGTGAAACGTAGGCATGGAAAAATACAAAAAAAAACGAATGAATGCTGTAGAATTGCGTGTACTAAGAACGAGGTAACAATGAATGACAAGAAATACGAATTAAAGTGATAAAATATGAATGTGACTTAAAGCTGACGTTTTGAGTAAGATGAAGAAATGCACTCTGAGATGGTTTGGGCATATGGAACGAATGAATGAAGAAAGACTAACGAGCAAATATACAGTGCAAATATGAGTTAAGATTTTAAGAGCAATACCGAGCAGAGTATGGTTGGATAAAGTGATAGTTTGAAAGAAGAAAATGAAGAAAGTCAGAAAAATCGTAAGAGTTGTATGAGAAGTTTTATGGATATAGAAGTGAATAAGGATGTGTGACGAGATATGAAAAATCTGGTGCTCTGTCATATCTGCCTACCCCGACAGGGAAATGGTGTGATGGTACGAGTATGTATGTAGGCATAACAAATTATATTTGAACAAAATATAACTTTTTTTATAAGGGAGATGACATTTAGGCCATCTTGTACTAAAAATCAAATTTACTTATTTAAGTCCTTCTTAAGTTGACTTTTCTGAAATGTAAAGGTTTAAAAAGCTTGTACCTCGCTTTCTATACGTTACAAATTTCCAGGAAAGCTTTTAAATAATTCCTTAAATGCCAATTTGAAAAATAAGTCTTATTTACAAAGAATAATAACAAGGAATAGAACGAGTATTAGGCAGTTTGTTTTCCAAGAGGGGTTTTTACTTAATGAAATTAATTTAAAATGTTTTTCAGTATAATGGTGTCATTTTTTTCATTTAAATATTTTTTTTAAATAACTAAATTGATGCCACCAATTTATAACAATAACGCCATCAGGTTGTATATAACAAAAGTTTAACACAATACATATTTTATTTATTTATTTAACACTTTTATTGCAATACAATCTGGCGGGCTTATTGCCAGGCGGCAATCTCTTCCAACCAACCAGACAAAAGTAAATGAAGCAAGTTACGTGGTCGCATAAATCATTCAAATGACTATCCATCCCCACGAAATCCATAAACATATACGTGAGAACATGCCCACAAACCCCACAAAGACGGACAATCACCCGAACATTATTTTTCATATAAAGTGAGATATCATCAATCAAAAGGAAAGGAAAGGATGGTGGAGAGGAAAGGAAAAGAAAAATCAGGAATGAAACACGTTATTTTACTGACTAGAAATTAAGAGTTTTTTCAGTCGCTTCTTAAAGCATGCCAAGGACGGAGCGAGTCTTATATTGGTTTGTAACTGATTCCAGAGTCTCACTGCATGGACAGTAAAGGACGACGTAAAGAAAGAAGAGCGGTGAACTGGAAAGGCCAATAAACAATCTCTGTTTGAGCGTAGCGCTAATCCATGATTGGAAGGACGCTGAAAATTTTCGGCGAGATAAGAGGGTGCGGCGGGACAGTTAAGGATATTATACAATAGAGACAGTGTGAATTTGGCGTCTATTTCTAGCATTCAACCAGTTCAATGCCTTCTGGTATGAAGTTATATGATCGTGCTTTCGTAGGTTGAAAATAAATCTTAGACAAACATTTTAAAGACGCTGTAATTTGTCCAACTGTTCCTCCGTAACATCCATGTAACAGACGTCCGCATAGTCCAGAATCGGAAAAAATAGAGATTGCTCAAAAAAAAATTTGGTTTTAGTAGGCAGGAATCTTTGCAACACTTTAAGGGAATGAAGGCTGAAGAAGATCCTTAGGCTTACCTCATTTATTTGATCTCGTTATGAGAGAGTGTTATCTATTAGCACTCCTAGGTTTTTAACAGTTTTATGTAATGGTATAATAGAGCCATCAAGTAATATTGGAGGAAGTAAGTCAGTGTTGAATTTACCGAGAAGCTGAGGGCTGCCAATGAGGATCGCTTGAGACTTCTTAGGATTGATGAGTAAGCCATGCTCCCCAGTCCACTCCGAGATCGATTGAAGGTCCGTATTTAAATTGTTCAAAGCCGCGTGAAAGAAATTTGGATCAAAATGAATATATATCTGCAGGTCATCCGCATACAGATGATAAGAACATTTAAGAGACGATGTTATTGGGTTGATGAATATAGAAAAAAGGAGTGGAGAGAGAATTCCACCTTGGGGAACGCCTGCAGAGAGATCAGTCCATTCAGATATACGCTCTTGGTATTTACAGGATTGTTGTCTTCCCTTTAAATAGTTCAAAAACCAGACTATGACCGATTCAGAGAATCGTAATGAACGCATTCGAGCCATAAGCAGATCAAAGTCTACAGTATTGAATGCATTGCTAAAATCCAATAGACATAACAATGTCAGCTGCTTAAAGCTCATTCCACGTCTCACGTCATCCGTGATCTTGACCAGTGCGGTAACGGTACTATGTCCCGGACGAAATCCTGACTGCAATGGATTAAACAATTCAAATTGATTAAGGTGGGAGTCAATTTGTGTATGAACAATTTTTTCAATAACTTTGGATAGTGTGGGCAGAATAGATATTTTATTGTCGATTTGAAATTCATAAAACTCAATATTAATTTGGAATGTCAAAATAAACGCTTAGAAAATTCTATATCCTTTATTGATTTACTCAGTGACAACTATTTTCCCACACAATGGCCGAAAAAAAACGTGTCAGAATAATAAATCCATTTTATACCATCTCTTCTCACGTGGTCCTCGTTCTTTAATATCGCAATACCATGAAATGATAACGGCGACCTCCTTGGCTGAGTTACTGGATATTGATTATCGCCTGCGGATTTCAGGTAAAATTACCTATGGTAATCAAACTCGAAGCATGCTCGAGTGCTCCTTTAGCTGCCAAACGTGATGTGTTTTTTTTATTATTAATTTATGATTTGTACCCCTTTAAGATTTCTTGCCTTTTGTCCTAAAGGTGAACTGGAAGAAACCTTTTAACATGACGTTTAACTTTATTTTTTTTCATTTTCCTTAAAATTTTATTAAATATGAAGAACAAGTCTAAAAGGTTAAGTCTAAAAGGTTAGCTTTAAAATACATGAAAATACTATTATTTGAATAACTCGAGTACACCAAATCCTACATTTACACAACAAATATATTCAAATCAATACTGCGTCCATAAATAATATATTTTGTTTGACTACCTTCGTGACTTAGTTGATAAGACGCTTGTCTCTACTTGAACGTTTTGGATAATGGTACCAAAAAAAATATTAATTTAAAAAAATATTAGGTACGAGTCTGGTTTAAAAACTCATCTGGTAATAATGTCAATGCATATGAGCATTAACGAGGCAGAAGCCTAATTCGAATACGTTGAAAAGTACCATACGAATGAATTAATGACATTTTTAAAATCCAAAATTAAAAAATATCCATTACACGTTTCTTAGAATAAAATTCCAAAATTTATAAAAAAGTACCAGAATTAATTGAAAATGTTAACAAAAGAGAAATATACGTCAACGAAAAAAAAATTACACGAATAATGTACCAAGAACGTGTCTTTATACAGACTTAATTAAAAACAGCCTTATTGAGGGGAATCGAGCAAACAGACATAATTTCCTCGAACAAGTTCTTGGAGTCCCTAGCTGGCACATTTGTTTTTATTTTCTTTAAAAGACAATCCACCCCCACTAGGATGGATCCACCCACAAAGCAATTTCTTCGGATCAATCAGCTATTGTTTTATAATTATTATTAGTATCCATGAACGTGTCTTTAAAGTATTATATGAAAACGGTATTTGAGAAAAACTAATACAAATTAGAATAAAATATAAATCTCTAGAGAAATAGAGATACGGAGGACAATTGTATGACGCATGAAATAGATTTTCAATAGTGTCCGGAATGCTGAGAAACCATTTCGAGGTTTTTGAAGGAGACACTTTTTGAGGACGCTATATTGAAACAAATGCTTTTTTTCAGTGGCGTAATAAAAACGGAATTTGATTTGATGCCATGTACTCGTAGATCTAAAGGTCGCCGTTTGGACAGTTATTAATTTATCACAACTCTAGAATGTTTCTCTCTATGTGATCATTTTATCGTTTATAACTATACAATTACATATACTAAGGACATAAATCATTCATAATAAAAACATCGTATTCAACTGTACTGAACAGACTTTATTCAAGATTTTAATACCAATTTGTATATTTAACTTTTCAGATCACATCGTCCAATGGATGGGTAATAACGAATGCTAAACATCTTCAGAAAAGTAATGTAGTCACGTGATGATATTTTCAATGTGAATTATTGTAACTAAACGTTGTACACATTTATTGTAACTAAAAAACCCATTCCAAAAATTATCCGTCTGAAATAACTGTAATTGTCTGTCATTTCCATGTCACGTGTTTACCCTTTAATAACTGTTATTTCATTTCTGCTGATTGTTGCTGTATATTTTAAATGCCTTGCAAAGAGTATTTCGTATTTCAATTTATGAAACAATTAAATAATGGATGGAGTTTGAAATAGGAGTATAGCCACATGGTTAACAGGATGCAGGATGTTCTAAACTTGCGCTGTGCTATTATTCCATTTGAATTGCGCAGGTAATTTTCCCATCTAATTTTATAGGGGGAAAGTACATACAAGTATCACAATTCAGACATTCTAATTATTTTAAAATAAAAAACTTGTCTATAACATAGTTTATAAATAGAATAAGAAAATAATTTAGAAACAAATAAAAATGTTTTACGTAAATGGGGAGAGAGAAAGAGATTCATTGAGAAACAAGTAAAAGAGTATTTTTCTTACTCACCGTCGCGTGCTCAACACTGAGTGTCGTGTCGTGGTTCTCTGCTATGTCTGGAACTTGGTGCTCAATATGTCCCCATCCTTCCCGGTCCTGGAACATGTTGAGTGTAGTGTTTCAAGATAATTATTTTATTTCTCTATTTGATCCGTCTATCTTATAGGACACCTTCTTATTCGTTTTCCCTCAACTATCCAATGATCACCAACTTCTCCAGGCTTGCGTTAATCTTTCTGGCAACATTACAAAAGAATGTTAGGATTATTTCTGCGTATGTTGCCGAAAGTCTTTGCGTAGTATATAATTCTTGAATGATAGAGATATTCGTACGCCTTACTATTACGAGATACCATGCATCCGTCTCCAAAACCACATCTAAAAGGCATCAATCATGTTTCTTTCCTTCTCTCTCACCGTCCATGTTTGCACTACGGTTTATTCTATGAAATAAAAAAATCGTCTCGTTAAATACTAGATCTTTAACCAGGCGGAGTTTGGTACTCTTAAGTAGAAAACGTCATCTTCGTCACATTTACCATAGCTGATTTTACTATTCCAATTTGTCTTCGAATATCTGCTTCACATCCTTCATTCTTTGAAGTGAGAGTACTTTGGTAGACCAGATTATCTAAACGCATGTTTTTATCCACTTGGCACGGATTTCTTCTGTTACGCAAATAGGGTATGCAGCTTATTCGTAAGGAAGAATAATAACCAAGATTCTTATATATATATTTATTTATTATTTATTATTACATATGACAAGAAATATACACAATTTGCGAAAAAACAACAGGTAATTTGATTTGGACATACAATTTTAATGTATCTGGGTTTGTTACCTTTCATTTGTCGTATCTCCAGTAAACTAGGCTTTTGCCTGTATCTCACTCAGGATATTTAGCATGAAAAAATAAATCAATACTTCTTTCCGATTTTTTATTACACAAAAACAAAACCCCGTTGCACGCTCTCATCAACCTGACAAACAGTGACACTCAACTACAACTGGAAACATCTTGCGAAATTCAACTCCTCACACATCATCACTCCAGAAAGACCAAAAATATTCATCCCACAATATACCGCACACAATCATAAGAATAAAAATAAAAATTAAAACAAAAAATACACAGAAACACAAATACAAAAACAACCAAAATTAAAACAAGAAGAAACCCACACTCATGAGCTCACACAAATCTTTCCCACTCGTCATTCATTCTGAAAGCCCAAGTACTCAAAATCCTGTCGCAATAACAACCACGCTCCGATCGACTGTCTAAATGGTTTTCCTACCTTTACCTTTATTGAAGTCGGCACGCCATTGTATGTAATGGCAGCCAAATAAGCATATTGCCTTTGGGCCAAAGAGGTTTTAACTCTAGGGATGGTGAACATTTCATTAGTTACCATGCGTGTCATGTGTGTCTGCTGAGTCTGCATCTTCCCTTCCTCTCGATGGTAGTGCCAGAGAATGGATTTGAGATGTAAATTGGCTATTTGGCTATTGGCTAAGTTCAGGACTTGAAACCTCTCTGAAAAGCTCCGCCGTGGGATACCGAGCAGGAAGTTTATTAATTATTTTCACAATCAATTTTTTGGAAACCTGCAATGTGTGTTTTTGGGTTAAGGTGCACCCCCCCCCCCCCCCAAACTGTATACCGTAAGAAAGTGCTGACTGACATAAGGCGAAGTATATACTTTTAAGAATATTTTCACTGAGCACATTTCGAATCATACGGAATATGTATCCTAGTTTTCTGATTTTTGCGCTGAAGTGTTAATATGGACCTCCCAATGAAAGAACTGATCAACATAAACTCCAAGGTACTTTATACTATCAACCATTTCCAAGGAAACACAACTACAGTCAGCCATGGGTGAACAAGTGTGTAGTGTTATGTATTTATTTGTAGGTGCTTGATTTCTTGTCCATCGGGAGTCTGACATTCTGGCTACGTGTCCGGCCCATTGCCACTTCATTCTTTTGCACACCTTTATAACGTCTTCTACCTTTGTTATATTGCGAATCCAGGTGTTTCGTTTACGGTCTCTTTTAGTACTCATATATCCCAACATGCATCTCTCTATGCCCCTTTGTGCGGTCTGGAGCTTTTGTGTGTTCTTTACTGTTAGCGTCCATGTCTCGCAGCCATACGTAAGTACTGGAAGGATGCACTGGTTGTAAACCCTTCGCTTCAAGGATATTGGGAGATTACTTTTGAAGATGTTGTTCAAACGTCCAAATGAGCTCCACGTCAGTTTTGTCCTTCGTGATATTTCCTCCAATATGCCACCTACAAAGGAAATAAGTTGGCCCCGATACACATATTCCTGCACAAGTTCTAGCGGCTTTCCATCTACGTTTATTGGTGTTGGGGTAGCAAAGCCGTTCATCATATATTTGGTTTTTGAAATATTCATTTTTAAACCAGCTCCCTTGCTGACCTCTGCCAATTCTTGCAGTTGGTGCTGAAGATCATTCGGGTTTTGTGAGAATATAACGATATCGTCTGCAAATCTCAAATGGCTCAGTATTTTCCATCAATCACCATGCCTTTGTTTTCCCATTCTAGTTTTTTTAAATATGTATTCAAGTGTAGCTGTGAATAATTTTGGGGAAATAGTGTCACCTTGACGAACTCCCTTACCGATTCGGAAGGTTTCCGAGGATTTATGAAGATGTATTTTTGCTGTTGCATCCTTAAAGATGTTATTGAACAACTGAATGTATGCTCTATCAATGCCTTGTGTCTATAGAGCTTCTAGTTTGGCAGCTTTTTTGACTGAGTCAAATGCCTTTTCGTAGTCCACAAAGGCTAGGTACAGAGGGAGTTCGTATTCCTCACATCGTTCTATTATTTCCCGCAGCACCTGAATATGATCCATGGTACTGAAACCCTTCCTGAATCCAGCTTGTTCTACCCACTGATTCGTCATCTTTGTGGAGACCGCCGATTCTTGCGTTGAAATCTCCGATTACAAATTTGAAGTGGGATGTGTTTGCATCATACATATTTTGAACTCTTCGATACAATCATCAGAATTACTTTGTGTAGGAGCATTTGTATGTATTATTTGCATTCGATATCGCTTGTTTATTTCGAAAGTTACGGACGCCACTCTGTCAGAAGAGCTCTCAGTCGTGATGATGTTATTCATCCATTTCCTGTGGATAATAAATCCCACTCCGCTGGTTCCTCCATCTTCTGTACCTCTGAAATACAGATGATGCCCATCTTTCAGTTCTATGAGATCTTCTCCCTTTCTTCTGACTTCGCTTAGCCCTACGATATCCCAATTGATGTGCTTAAGTTCCTCTTGAAGTTCAGTGATATGGGCCTCACTTAAGAGGGCACGAGTATTAAACGTAGCGATGTTCATCTGGAAGCAGCCGTTACCAATCCTCCGTGTCCGTATCGAAGCCTCCCTTCTAGGACCGCTGCTGTTGCCTTGTCTGGGACGTCTTCCGGAGGGTGTTTTTATATTTTGTTTTATCATTCATGGGGGTTTTTTGGACAAGGAGTACTTTGGTCTCCCCTTATACCGCGCTGCCCAAGCGTATTGGTATGAGGTTATGTACATATTCAAAAGTTATTTTATTAGTTAGACGACATTCTTTGATTATTTTCACTTCTTATTTTACATTCTTTATTAAAATATTTGGTGTGAAATTTTATTGAATAAAACGTGTATAAAGAAGAAAAAATATGCAAATAAATTGGAAACGTCCTGCTTCACAGAGCCTTTGTTTGAGCTTATCTAAAAACTAATTACGAGGGACATTTCAAGTCTTTTGATACAGGTAGGTGCTTCTAGGTGAGTCCTTTTAGAGCAGTGTTTGTCAACCTGTGAGTCTTGACACATACATTCCACTGCTTTTCATAATTTGTTATTCAACTAGCCTGTGTATATATTCAGCATTTCACTTACCAAACATGTTTTGATAACGTATGTTCGCAGCGCGCTGATTGTTTCTTATGCTATGGGCATGCGTTAGCGCCACCAAGCAGCTTAGTAGGATCCACATATCTGGGATTTTTTGTGAGGGGGTGGCTGTTTTTCTAAAAAATATCACATGATCGATGTGGAGGGGCAACTAACATTTACACCCCAATACACAAACTCTTGATATATATTCGCATCGTATTGTTGTATTACGCTTTCGTTGTAACAGTGCAATCTGGTGTGTATATTGCCACGTGGCAATCTCTTACAATCAAACAGACTGATGTTAAAGAGACCCCTGATAAATAACCACAGAATGCAAAAGGTTTCACCGTCTCAAGAAATTTATTTTGGGTCAATAGACCATACACACACTTCCAATAAAACCCGACAACAGTTTGACCTAAGCATGGCTTTCGTGACAAACTGCAATCATTCCGCCTGAAGAGAGCCTTGAGATAGGAGCAGAAGCACGTGTTAACTATTATAAAACGGTGTGAGTATATAAAATGTTCACTGAGTTAATTACTTACTACGTCTTTAAACACATTTTATATCAATTCCCTAAATAAAAGAAAAAGTCCTACAATTTTTCGCATTAAACACAACAATACCGCCCCAACATATCAACTTACAGCGTAATGTTAAAATTATAAAATCTTCATTTACAATTATTTTTTTCAACACTACACCAGGATATGGACAAAAATATTTTTCTTTCAAATTTATATTTATTACAGCGCACGCTTCATTTTATTTACAAAACTGAAAATAATGCGACTTCTGTTATAAAAAATCATAACTATCTCAATTATTATCGACAAGAATGTGCTATTTGGGCGACACCTGTTTATTGATATCGTTATTTTATTGACTTTGGACTAACTTCAGAAATATAGTAGATGTGGGTAATTATTATTGTAACAAAGTTACTAATGAGGAAGTCAATAAAGATTAGATTACATATGTTTTCTTGCCTCTACATTTTGAGTTTTGTCTTTCATTTTTTCCAAATTGTTTATTGGTATTTTATTCGTGATTCGTATTATTGTGTATTATTCTATATGTACCATATATAGTATACTGAATTATTAGAGGGAATTTTGTTTTTTTTTTATAAATCGATTTTTTTAGCGTAAGTTGTTTTTATCCTTCCCGTGGCATACCTACTGTGTACTTGTCTTTGTGGTGGTATGTGTGTGCTTCTTTTGATTGTTATTTTGTATAAATCATGTTAATAATTTTAAAATTTATACTTAGTAACATTTTTTGTTTTGTATTGATGCGCATTAAAATTATAATGCTTGAAATCGATATAAATTGTAAGAAAATAAATTTAATATTTTTTTCACGAGACACTTTGTATTTTTAAGGACATTTTTTTATCCACTTTGCGTGGATTTTAGAAACAGACCCCGTTACACAAAGAGGGTCTGCTTCTAGAGTTAGCCTATTCGTCAGGAACAATATCAGAATATCTCATACTGCTAGGCGGTGCCGAGAATATATGCGCATTGTCATTCAGTTGGTTCAATATATGGTATCTATACCGCGCGTGATTAAGTATTTAGCCATAATATTCGTTTAGTAAGTTGGTATGAAAAACAGAGGGTGATTCATTGCACGCCTATTTATTAGGTACATACTCTTATAAACTTAGTTCTTCAAAAATCGCGGGACAGTTGAAGCGACCTTGAAAACCCTTTAGAAGGAATATCGCAATGGATTCTTGCCTTCTTGTTTCCGAGACTTCTTTAGTTACACACCGTGAGAAGTTCGACATGGTGAGCATATTTTGGATAATCGCACTTTGTTCTGTATCATAGATATCTGAAGGTTTTCACATTTGAGCTGACGAGGAGCCCAAACTACGCATATTCTAATCTAACATAAAAAATAAAGTTAAATTATTTAGAAACTCATATTCATTTCTCTTTAAAATTAAATAGAAAAAAACAATATTTTGTCGTGCATTAAACAAGTTGAGAACAGCTGTATTAAGAGAGTCTGTGTATGACAAAAGATCGGCGATAGAATTGGAAAAGTGAGATAAGACAGTGTTTTAGGCCTTTTCAGGCCTTTGAAGTTTGAATTTCCGACAATATTTGCGGCACAGATACCGTATCTTTAATTTAAAAAAAGCTCTCGAAAATGCCCACGTTGCCTTTTTGACCTCGTCCCTCAAAATTTGAATTATTTATGTTTTTGTATTTCGATGCTTAAATTGAAATGTACATAATTCAGGACTCGGGTATTTTATGAAAGGATTTTTTATTTGATTTTAGTTCTTTTGTGTACAAGGTACATTGGCAGGCTTGTAGTTATACATAATGTTCTCTCAACCAACTTACTTATGTGTACAAGGTACATTGGCAGGCTTGTAGTTATACATAATGTTCTCTCAACCAATTTACTTATGTTGAATACGTCAAGTTGTGTTCATCCGTGACAGATTAGAAAGAAAGTGAAACTTTCGCTGTTTGATTAAAGCCTTTTTCAGTTATTTAAAAGTATAGAATATCATAAATACGTTAATATTTCATGTATTATTACAATACATACATGTCATCGAGCTATTTCCTTCTTGGGAAAGGCAGAGAGGGTAGAGCGCCAAATTCTCCTATCACAACATACTTCCTTCGTCTCTTCGACATCCCTACATATTCGCATACAGCTCCTTCTATTTATCTTACTCTTTGCGTTCCCTTCTTTCAAAATTTCATTCACTTAGTCCAACCATACTTTTCTCGGTCTGGTTCTTACACGGCTCACACTTATTATGCTTGCGTTGTTAATTTGTTTTCGTCGCCCATCCGTTCAACATATACAAACCTTCTCAACGTGCTCTTTTTCATCATACATTAGTTTTTACCCACACGTTCATCTTTTAGAATTCAACATTTTCACATATTCTTCTTAGGGCATACATTTCTATAGCATTGTCTAAGCTGTGGAAAATTCAAAATATTTTAAGCATGTAATATATCTTAGATCAACAAGCTTGCATTACATTTTCCATCAATGACAATATGTTCCTGGTTTCTTCATTAGCCCTTATCTCAGAATCCTCACTAATATCCTAGCTGCAGATAAAATAATTATATTTTAAAATCAATTTTTCTAATGATTCCTGTCATATTTAAATGTTTTGTTCCTATTCAATCGTTTGATATAACCTATCGTAACTCTCTTTTAAGTATCATCCAACACTGGTAACAAATTTATCAAACAATTTATCAATTTATCAAACAATATTGTCTTTTAGCACTAAATCTGCCAAATTGAAATTCTAAAAATGTTGGAAACTTGAAATTGTATGCCCGCTAAGGTAAATTTCAAGTTGTCTTTGGCTATTATGGAAAATTTACAGATTATTTAGTTAAACAAATTCTAATAAAGCGTTACAAATATTTTTCACGTGCTCTTATTTAGGATAATTATATAATATTCTTCTGAAAAATCAATATTAGAAATTTATTAATCATAAAACAAGAATATACCTTCTTATAAAAAATAATTACTTTATTTTGTGGTAATATTTTACATAACATTAGTTATTACATATCATGAGATACTTTGTATTTCACCAAGACGTGTTATATTCGAGTAGTTTCAAAGTCTATATGCCTCTTTGTCAGGACTGAGTCCTAACGAAGAAGCCTAAGGCTTTGAAACTTGTTGACTCGTAATATAACAAGGGTTGGTGAAATACAAATGTCATGATATTTTCCCAACTATAGTAAAATACACGCATCAACGAAAATATGCATGAAAATATGTTATGAATATTTCATCATTAATTTTTGCTATTTGATTCACATAATTTATTTTCGGTGTTAAAAATCGATGTTTATTAAAACTCAAAAAGTGCAACGGCAAAATAGTAAAACTTTCTTTTTTTAATTTAAATTTATTATGAATTTTTCTTTAAAAAGAATTCTTTATATTTTCTTCAAAGGGAAAAAATACTTCTTTATAAAGAAATATACAACAAACACGCTAAAATACATCTTAGATTTCAAATATTTAATCTTCTCGTTACAGCACTCGCTTTTCAAAATATCCCTCTGTTTGCTTTCATATGCAAGTAGAAGTGGCAGATCTGTGCAGAATCCAATATCGCTGATTTCGAGTTTGCTCCCGACGTCATCCCAGTTAAGTGGAGTGGCGTGAGGCAAGTTGGTATCTGTCGCCCGAGCTTTTTAAAGTGACTTAATATTGAAAAATAAAATCACCATACGTTACAAAGCTTCATAGCCGTAAAAATATAATAAAACTTAGTTTAAATGCATGAAATTGACTTTTCGAATGATTATTGCAAAAATTCGCGTAAGCGTGAAAACGACTACATGTAGTCGTCAAAACCAAACGAGATTTAATTTACGTAAAGAACATTTGAACGATTCAGACTACATAAAAATCAATTTATCAGCTGCAACACAAAAATAGATAAATTATCAATTTAAACACTTTGAATGACCACAAGAATAACACCAAAGACGTTGGCATAAAATTTGCAAGTTAAAGGTTGTGGTTTAATGAGATTTGGTAAAAAATAAATGAAAGGAAGATAGCTAGGCAAATGTGGTTGAACAGAATCTACACCCAAGTATGTAAAAATATAAAAGTCGTTTACTGTTTCCCTAAAAATAAAGCTATATACTAGGTTTTATACTAGGTTCTATACAAAAAGTTTTGAACGCGACATCTATGGAGTAGTAGAAAAACCAAAATTTATACGCCATTTTAATATTTCATCTTTCATAAGAACGTACTCAAAATTTCATTTCGATCTGTCAATTCATTCTTTGTTTACAAGCCATTTGAAGTTGACGTGTCAGTGTATTTTTTTAACAATGGAAAAATCCGAATATCGTGCAGTGATTATCGGCTACTGAGATCCATGCAAAGATGGTGAAAGTATTAAAGGAGTCTTCTCCTTCATTTCCAACCGTTCACCGATGGGTTTTGGAGTTTAAGCGTGGCCGTACAAGCGTTGAAGACGATCCACGCTCAGGACGTCCAAAAAGTGCATCAACACCAGAAATCATAGCAAAAATACAGGATATGGTTTTGGAAGATCATCGATCGACTGTGGATGTGATAGCTGACACCATAGGCATCTCACATGGAACAACATGGCATATTTTGGCTGAAGTTTTGGGTTTCAAAAAACTATGTGCACAATGGGTGCCGCATTTGCTAACAATGCAACAAAAACACGTTCGAATGCGACTTTCTGAGCAACATTTGGAGCAATTTCGAAAGGATAAAAAGGGTTTTCTGCGTCGATTCATCAATATGGATGAGACTTGGGTCTACCACCATGATCCTGAATCAAAACAAGAGGCTAAGGAGTGGTGTGAACCAGGCACTTTGGCTCCCAAGCGAGTTCGTGTCCAGAAATCGGCCAAGAAAGTGTTAGCGTCAGTTTTTTGGGATGCAAAAGGAATTTTATTGATAGATTATCTCCAAACTGGTAAGACAATTAACTCTGATTATTATTGTGACCTTTTGGACCAGTTGGATGAAAAAATTTGTGAAAAAAGACCCGGTTTGCAGAAGAAAAAAATCATTTTTCATCAAGACAATGCACCTGCTCACACAGCTCAAAAAACCATCGCGAAAATCAGTGAATTGGGGTACGAATTGTTGCAGCATCCACCCTATTCGCCAGATTTAGCTCCCTCTGACTTCTGGCTGTTCTCACACCTCAAAAAATTCCTTCGTGGAAAGCATTTTTCATCAAACGAAGAGGTTATAGCCGTCGTAGAGGAGTATTTTGCAGGCCTTCCAGAAAGTCACTTCCGTGATGGGACAACAAAGTTGGAAGATCGTTGGACCAAGTGTATTGATCTTATGGGAGACTATACTGAGCAATAAAAGTAATTTCCCCCCAAAAAAAATTTTTCATTTCCGCTTTCAAAACTTTTTGACTAACCTAGTATATACATAACTCGAAAATATTAAATAATATTACAATTCGACTGCAATCCAGAATTTTTATAATGGAAACTGAAATTTAAAAAAGTGGGCTTAAGTCAAAATGCATTTTTGTCGACTCCAATAATAGAAATATGACAACGAAAGTGGCGGTAATCGAACGATGAACTAGATATTTTTTTTAAACTCATGAATATACCAAACCGAACATTCAAGATATACCTAATGACTTAAGCAAGAGAAAACCCAACATTGGATAAAGTTCGGGATGGAATAAAACATTTCAAAAAGTTTAAGGCAACAGATTTTAACGGAATTCGCGGAGAATCAATTAAATATGGTGGTTCAGCGCTTACAACTTAAATTCTTAATCTCATCTTATGTTATTGGTATGACAGAAACAGCATATTCAAGAAAAATGGAGTACAGCGGTTATCTCTCGAATTCATTAATATGTAAAAAATACTAAATAGGAAGTGCTATTTCACCCACCTGTTACAAATGTTCTTTTCTTTATTCCGTAAAACATTTCTTTTATTCATAAAAACTAACAAAGGAGAATATGAATGTGTTTAAAAAAAGGGCGAAGTACTACAGATTAATTTATCTCCGTAAGACATGTGAAGAAGATTTAGGAGTATTAGTTGGATATTGGAGCATTCTTGTTATCTTCAGGCAGGATTATGAAAGTTTACACGAAAAAACACGTCACAATGAAAAAAGTGAATCAACGGGACTCAATCCTGCGTGTAAGTAATAGTCAAAAGACCACACTCCGATGCTTTAAATTTAATACGGGGCTGTGGCTAAGTGATCTGCTTCTCCAGTTATCTTCAACATCGCTCTTAAAATAGTTGTACCTAACATTAAAGAACCTTGTGTATCTTACAGTATAGCCTAGGTAGTCCAACAAATAAAAATAATATTTTTTTATACGGTAACATTTTCACATTAACAATAATCTCTTAATTTATCATGTTACAAGCCGACTATGATTTGTAAAAATATAACCCAAAATATGGCCGTCGAGTATCAAAACCTTTCAGAAAAAAAATATAAAAACTTAACGACTTTTCGAATAAAAATCATTTCATGACAAAACATATTTTGATCAGAAGGTTTTCACGGTGGACTTGAACAGGAAGCCTCGATTCGAAACACCCGTTGAACTATTATTGGATTACATAAATAATTTTCCCATATTTTGTCAAAGCACTGAGGATACAGTTTACTGCAGTCATATGATTAATTTATTTAAAATAAAAACACCGTCTCGAAAATAGCAAATAAAATTGTCGTATTCTAACAAAAGCCTTCAAGTTTTAGAGAAATCACATGTACAACGAAAATTGAAAAGCAGGAAATTGTTTAACCTCCACATCACCATAATGTAGCAGAAGTTCTTTTGACAAAACATTCGGGGGATGAAAATTGTCCGCAAAGTAGAAAGCAATTTAATTGTAAGGTGATTATTATTCACGAATTTAATTGTTAGATTAAAGCGTGGACTGGCGATAGCCTACAAAATTTCCTGAATATTCCACAATTTTGCAAACGGAGCAAAGTTATCCCTGGATGTCAGAAAAGTTTCCTGTCAAGCTGAATATATGTTATGATAGTCAATGCAGGACATAGCAGAACTCCTTTCTGAATTTGGAAATGAGTTATATATTCATCGTAGTACGACAAAATGTCGTAAGTGAACTGACTTGGGCCCGTGAAAACATTTTTGTAAAACTTTATTTAGTTTTATGAACTTTACTTTAAAAAATTAACATTTTTTATTCCTCCTGTCAAATTTACAATCAGAAAATAACCCCTCTTTGTTCGGAATGCGTCGATCCAGATATCTACAGCGGATTTTGAAACTCTGCGACTCATATGTCGGTATCATTCGCAAATAGAACGTTATACAAAGGACTTTGCTCATCCTCGTATCCCACATCCCAATTCTCCCGCTCACATTCCAGTGGGTTCCGCTGATTCGGGATTTTCCACTGGCTGCTTGTGAAAGAGTTTCCCAACGCGTAACAGGTGGCCTACTAGGAGTATTTTGGGACAACCCATCAAATTTTGAATACATCTCTACCCTTTTATGTGAATTCACCCCGAGTTCTAAATTATTTTCCGGGTCTTAGCATTTCCTGTCAATAAATAATAATTTTGAAAATATCACTTATGATCACATATTTATTTTTCAAATGAATAAATACGAGTCTTATTTTTTTATTTATGTATGAATGTCCATTTGACGTGTTTAATAAGTACTAAGCATTATTATAAGAATATTTTTGTGGCGTTTATTGAGGGTTTTAAATACATCTATAAGATTGTCTTTGAAAAACCGATTTTATTTAAAATTCTTAGAACAAAAGAAATGTATCAAATTTACACAACAAAAGAAAAAAAGCTAATATCACTTTTATTGAAGTCTTTATCGGGAATTTTTCAGTTTTAAGTAACTTGTTCTATTTTCTTCATCATTTTGGAGATACGCTATCTCATATAAGAACTTATCAAATTAGTCTACGCAATTTCTGCGAAATCAGCATATTAGTGTTTGGAGAAGCCATTTATTTTTTTACACTTAGAATTAGATTAAGTAATAATTTCGGTTAAGATTAGTTCATGTGAATTCGGATTAAAACGTGAATAACGAGTTCATATGAAATAATATGAGGCCTAACATTGACAGTTCCATTTCAACGCGAGCGTACAAACACCCTATACTTACATACACAAGGGTGCGCCACCCCCGTAACGTATGTACGTGGAAACGACGTAAATGAGGAATTTTAAACGAGATGTCATATCAGCTTCATTATTCAGATTCATTTAAACTGTGCTTTATAGTTATACGGCGCTTTATTCATTGAGTGCGTTGTACTTACTTATACGAGTAATCGCGATGTATCGAGTATATCAATTATCTTGATAACTCAAATAATTGCATTAAATTACCATTATTATTGTTATTTTGTACGTGAACTCATATTTCAGTGTTTTTGTATATTCTCATAAGCACTTATAAATTAATAAAGATGTATCAACTATCAGAGCAATTAAAATTTCACTACTTGATATTTTATTTCGTTTCTTTGGATTCGTATCTTTACTTATTATTGTTGATGCATATTGGCTCAAAAGTATGTAAATTTATTTGTTGAGCTATATTAATTATTGAAGTTATCCCAGTTTCAGTGCTTGATATTTTATTAAGTACATTTTTAGGGTGTATGTCTTGACTTATTGTTGAAGCATATTTATTCAAAAGTGTGTATATTTATTTTTAAGCAGTATTAATTATTGAAGTTATCTAAGTCTCAGTGCTTGATATTTTATAACATTTTTAGGGTGTATGTCTTGACTTATTGTTGAAGCATATTTATTCAAAAGTGTGAATATTTATTTTTAAGCAGTATTAATTATTGAAGTTATCTAAGTCTCAGTGCTTGATATTTTATAACATTTTTAGGGTGTATGTCTTGACTTATTGTTGAAGCATATTTATTCAAAAGTGTGTATATTTATTTTCAAGCAGTATTAGTTATTGAAGTTATCTAAGTTTCAGTGCTTGATATTTTATTCCATTTTTAAGGTGTGTGTCTTTAGTTATTATTGTTGAAGCATATTTGTTCAAAAGTGTGTGTTTTTATTATTCGATTTGTATTATTTACTAAATTAATCTTAGTTTTAGTGCTTTACACTTCATAACATTTCTTTAGGTGTGTATGGTATCTTTACTCATTATTGTTGATAAATATTTGCTCAAAAGAGTGTACATTTATTTATTGATTAGTACTTTAAAAATCGAAGTTTCAGTGCTTGGCTTTTATTATTGCGGATACATACTGGTTGTTTGGAAAATTATTTCTTATACTAGGTCAAATCCAAACGCAAAATTGCACGAAATTTTCATCGAGGTGGGTGGGTATTCGATATTTTCATTGAGGTGGGTGGGTATTCGATATTTTCATTGAGGTGGGTGGGTATTCGATATTTTCATTGAGGTGGGTGGGTATTCGATATTTTCATTGAGGTGGGTGGGTATTCGATATTTTCAGTACCTCAGCAATGTCTCTCGTCGTTAAAAGTTAATTATTCTCGATCAAAACCTTGATTTGTTCGTCTACAATAGTATTTGGCCTGTTAGAGCGGGAGCCATCTTTGAGCGTAATTTCACAAATACGGAATATTTTAAACCAAATTTGGAACATTAGATCACCCTGCTTTGTCGCTATACAATGCACGTACAATTTTTGGTTTTGCGTAGCGTTATTTTATTTTCAGTAGTAAAAAAATCATCAAGCATAAAAAACAACTTATTTTGTTCCATCTTTTGAATGCGCCAAAAAACGCTCAAGCAATTTGAGTAAACAATGCCCGAAAAATGTTCTTATACGAGTATATTATCTTTTTTAATTTGTCTTTACTACTTTCGGAATACAGTAAGTCACAAAACATCTTACGTTTGGAATGAAGTAAGCAACGACTATTTTGTCTTAATTACTTTCCAGACCGCATATTAACATATTGCCTCAAAAGCGTGTACACTTATTTTTAAAGCTGTATCGACTATCAAAGTAACCTTAGTACCATTGGTAATTATTGTTCTTTTAGATGAATATCTTAACCGACTATTGTTGAGGTACATTGATTTAAAACGTGTGTATATTTTATTGTTAAGGTGTATCAAAGTTATCCAAATTGGAATTATTTTTTTCTCTCTTTTTTTTGATAAGTATATTAACTTAATTTCGTTACTCGAAAACGAATATACTAGGCGCGTCCAGAAAGTAAAGAACGATTACGCAATACGCCCTGCACCGATCCCCCCCCCCCGCGATCATATGCGCGCCAGTTAGCTCCTTCCCCGCTTTCAGTACGAGCCGAGTTTTCTTGCTGAACGGTCGTGCGTCTTTGTTCTGTAACCTTTCAAAATGGCTGCGCCCATCGAAAATCCCGCCAAATGTGAAGTGCTTAGTGTCATTCGTTTTCTGAATGCACAAAATGTTCGGCCTATCGAAATTTATAGGCAACTTTAAGCACAGTACATGAATCTTTCTCACAAATTTCACGATCACTCCTACATGAAATAGTGATAGAGCACCTTGGCTACAAAAAAATGTGTGCTCGGAAAAGAAAACCGGAATCTCAACACCGGAAAAGTGATAGCAACAGTTTTTTGAGACCAAAAGGGTTTGATCCACGTGGAGTTTATGCCAAGAGGACACACAATAAACTCAGAGGCCTATTGTGAAACTCTTCAACGACTTAGACGCACCACCAAAAACAAGACACGTGGAATGTTGTCGGGAAAAGTGGTTTTGATTCATGACAATGCGCGGCCTCATGCATCAGCACGAATACAGCGAGAACTTCAACGTCTTATGTGGGAAATTTTTGGACATCCTCTTTACAGTCCTGACTTGGCACCAAGTGATTTTCACTTATTCCCGAAACTAAAGGAATTTTTTGGGTGGAAAACAGTTCGCAAACGATGAAGACCTCAAACAAGAAGTGACATCCTGGCTCAAATATTTGGCGGTAGAAGAGTATAACATCGGAATTGAAAAATTGGTTCCACGTTACAATAAGTGCCTTTACAGCTATGGCGACTACATTGAAAAATAGAGTAACGTACTGTGACTTTGTAAATAAAGTTTTGTGTTGATATCTTTCGTTTTTATTTAGTTATGCCAAAACGTCCTTTACTTTCTGGACGACCCACGTATGTACATTTGAAAACGTGCAATAATTTTCAAAAACACCCCAATTTCACTGTTTTATGCTTGTTGCTAAATAAAAAATCTTAGTTTTTTATCATTGGATTGAATTTATTTTTGATGGCATATCCTTTTTTTTATAAAAGCCTTTTTTATAAAATGTTCACTCAATGGCTCTGTATTATTGTTCTAAGAGTGCATATATTTACTTGAGTATATCATAAGGTGTCACTGTATAGGTATGTTATATTTTTTAATCAATATCCTTACCAGGCAACCTTTCGCGATCGGGAATAATGTCCTGCCGAGATGTTTGAACGCATATGGATTAACACGTTCCAGCTGTTGCACTTTTATGAGCACACAGTTTAAACAGATCGAACCCTAATTTCCAATATCAAATCAATTGACAAGTCCAGTCTGCTGCAACCTTTACGCGAGTATATTTACTAAGAGGCATTTTTGTTGTAATATGAGAAAATTAAGTCTACTCTGAAAATAAGTCTTCAGGGATTCGAATAAGGGAGTTCTAAGCAAACATGCTCACCACTTACCCACGATACGTTCATGTAGTCGTAGTTCTTCGAACTGAAACACAAACAAACAACATTGTTTTTTTACGTCCTTCTTTAACCTTCGAATTTCGTGACCAAAGAACAATTGGAATCAATAAAGTATTTTATCGATGTTGAGGAACATTTTTAGAAGATTCGTTTATGTGTATCTCGGAGCCATATGAGCGGGAAATTCTGGAACTCAGAGAACACTTGTCGTCTGATATTGAGGTGTTTTGTTGTACCTGAAAGGTCGGGTACCACGATAAGGAATTTGATTTTGTTGAACCATATTTTTCGGAATGAACTTCATCTGAAAGTTCGAAAGATTTGCTACGTATACATTTAAAAGTTGTACATTTTACCCCTCTTATGAGATTCTACACTACAAAGGAATATACTAGTCCCTTAGCTACATCATCACTTCATGAGACGCTCTGTTAACATGCTATTATCCACCTATGAACGAGTACATCGGGCACTCTTCAACAATGTAGTTCATGCTCTGCAGAACAACGCATTTCCAGAGGGATGACGCTACAAACTCACATATATAGATGAAGTAAGGGTTGTGACCATGGTCACTAGAGAAACGATTCAGGGCTCACTATTATCTTATCAAAATGAAAAAGCCTTCGCGGGGACTTGCACAAGTGAACCATTCGCAAATCTTCTTCTAGCCAATATATCTGCCTTCTATCTCCTGTTATCAAGACTCTAAACCCTCAACTAGAAAGAACGGTGGGACATTAGTCAAAACATATTTTTCCGGGAGATTGTCAGGAATAGCATCGTTGCACCGAAAAAAAGGTTGCAGTGAAATTTATTCTTCATATTTTTGAATATACTCTCTAGTTGACACTCGATAGTAAAAAACCTTCGTCATGTCCGCTTGGTCCTTGCCACTCATATTTTTTTTAAATCTTTTTAGACCAGCCTTCTTAGAATCCAGGAAACGTTATAAGGGGAATATGTTGAGAAGGATTGATTTACTAAGGCAATCTCCATGAAAATTCCTCGTCCCCCGTATACATCAACACAATTATTTTCATTGAAATTCCTTTGAGACTCGAACAACTCGACTCAAGCCTACATCAAAGGCAAAAGAGAGGAATTTTGGAAATGAGCAAAAAAAATACTAAAAAATTTAAAATTAAGAGGATTTAGAGTTTTTATCACGATTCGTTTGAGTAAAATACATATTGTATTCTCAAATATAAACTTGAGAAATAATAAAATTTCGGAAGGAATGGATTTTTTATAACGGCAACAATTTACCAAATATTTTAATTGTATGCGAAGATTTCTATAAAGATGTACATCTTTTTGTTGTTTGTTGGGCCATACAGTGTTTAGTATGGTTCAGTGTTTAGTATGCGTGCTTAGGACCTAGACGTCCTGTGTTCGATTTGCTACCTTATTTTACGTGAAGACCTTTCTTTATCTGAAATTCCTGGTACTTTCTAGTTGACGCTGAAAAAATGCTTTTGAACTAACCGTGCTGCAAAGATAGATATAGCTATTTAAAACCATATTTATTTTCTGGAAATCTAGAAAAATCATGTAGCACTTTTAATTCAAAAATGTCATTAGTCAAAATTACACTTTTTCGAGGAAATTAAATGTTATAGTTTTAAGTCGATAATCATAGTCGAACCTCAACACTTAGAACTAAATTCTAATTACAAATTTGTTATATCTTCCTTAAATAAAAGAGTCAAATGGTTTCATTACCTCACTTAAAATCATATATTACAATACATTTTTTAGGTAAAAAATAAGTATTTAGTATTTATTTATTTATTTTCTCAAAACAGGCTTAGCACAATTACTTTGAAAAATACAAGAAGTGTTAACATTAAAAAACCAAACTATGCATTCGGATGAATGTAAACCAAAACCTAGGGTTTTGAAAAATATACACATTCTGAGATGATTTCGACACGTGGAACGAATCGTTAAAGAAATACTAACAAATAAATATTAGCTGGAAATCTTAGTAAAGACCAAGGATAGTATGGTTGGAGCAAGTTAATGATATTGTGAAAGAAGGGAATATAAGATATCAGAGAAATCGAAATAGCTGTACGAGAAGGTGGCTTGGTGTAGAAAAGATGAAATATTTGAGTCGAGATAGGAAAGTCTAGCGCTCTGTCCTCAACTGGAAAATAATTACGAATTTGGACCTTAAACTGTGAAAATAAACAACCACTGTTTAACTATTCAAAATTATTAGGAAATAAAAACATTTCAGAGAGTGGTAATGAAATATTATGTTTTTGAATCGAAGACATATTTCTTATATACTCGTATTTGTTCAGGCGTCCTTTTGCTACCTCAATTAAAAAAAATTAAATTACAATCAATTCTACACCCTTAAAAAATCTAACAGTTCATTCATGTTTAAGTGTGAGCCCATGTGAATATCTACGACTTCCTTCAGAATACCATGAATTGAACCACTTTCATGCTAAATACGTCCATATCCTATTGAATAAGGCATGAGACGGATTTGAAGGAGCTGCTTTGAGGGTAATGACCGCCTGCTTAACAAATATTATCGCCTGCTTAGCAAAAATAATATTACTGAGAAATGTCCTGACCTGTCAATATCATTTATATATTAACATGACAAGTAATTGTATGAATACATAACTTACTGACAAATAAGTTAATGCTTTTTACCGATTGTTGATTATTTAATACCTCTGTTATGAACTTTCATCAACATGTTAACTTGTGAGACTTAATCATATGTATTATATATACCATGTAGGTCAACCCCTAATACCCTTTATTATTCCAAATAAATAAAAACTTTACCTCACAATGTCCCGAATACAATTCATTAAAAGCCCACCACATTTAAGAGTTCACACCATGTTTTACTACAAGTTATCCCTCCTGCAAGCTCTAGCGATCTAGCTTGCAATAACAAACACGGTCCTATCCACTGCCTGAATTTTAAGCACCCTTTTGCCTTTATTGAATTCGATATCTCAATGTATGTCATGAGGGTCGTCTACTTTTGGGCTAAAAAAATAGTAAGTCCTTTTATATGTTTTTTTTTGTGTGAGTCTACTTTTAACATAGATAACACTCAGCTTTCTGTATTCACACACACATTTGAAATTTTAATTAAAGTATTTTAACTATTTCATTGGTCGAAATCGACCTACCTTGTACAAATCAATACGTATCATCTGTGGACAATATGTCCCAAAGCTGAAAAAAATCTTATGAAGCAAATATTATACTACATACATATAACATATTATCACATCACGCCGTGTCCCTTGTAGGGTAGATAAAGAGAAGAGATACATAAGAACAGTATAAGAAGGTGTATGAATATGGATGAGGAGAAAGAAAAATGTCGTGATGACAAATGTTGACGCTTTGCTGTATTTGTCAGGGGCATGGCGTGATGATATTTTTACGTTTGGATGTAAAAATATTTTATTTCGAAACTCGTAAAAAACTTTCTGAAGATTAAAAAAAGTGTTTTCATCGATAGGACTAAAAAAGGTTTGACGACCTTGTTAAGACACATCCTGCAGTTCGCGTGTTGCGGTTTCGACTTCCGTTGGTAACTAATGGTTTTAAAAAAGGGTCCCGCCTAATTTTACTTCAGGCCTCTTTAAAATGTTTATGGTTAGTTGAAAGAGACCGCTTACCTTGAAATAAGCGCCTCAAGCTGTACTGTGTAAAGCGAAAGTGTAATACAGTAGAATCTCGATTATCCGAGATGAAAAGAAAAAAAATTATTTTGGTAAAATCTGGATAATCTTCGCCAAATAAAAATAAAACTATTTTTAAGAAAGCAGATTGTTCATACGTCACGAGATACGAAAATACAAACTGGTGGAAATTGACATTACAACTTGTAAACTCTCCAAAATATTACAAAATTAAAAAATATATGTAAAACTTAAGCATACAGCTATGTGATACTAAAATAAAACATTGAAAATATAAAATACGTCTTCAAACAAATTTTATAAATCCAACCGCTATGCACGAGCTATTTAAATTGTAATGTGATATTATGTGCCCTGCCGTTTGTATTAAAAGTAAACATTGAATCTAAGCGCACCCAAGTAATAATTTGCGAACACGTCATTGATCGGAAATCAATGAGGTGTTCGTAATTTCGACAGTTTCATTTTCTTGTACGTAAAACTATTTTTACATTTCAAATAATATTTCGAAACATTGAAAAATGTCAAACTTTTTATACGGTTAATGCGAACCCGAATATTCGAGAATCTACTGTGCCACGGACAGAACGAATGCCATGGGCAAGGCTGTTTCACAATAAAATAACACTTCAAAAGAACTTTGTTAAGAAATTATTAAATGTAGTTAATAATCGCCACTAAATAAATTCGAGGGAAATCATAAAAAAATGTCTAGAAGGAAATTTAAAACTGGGATTCATTTTTTTATGTTTTTTATTGAATTTCATAAAAATTGATAAAATTAAAAATGCATTGTAATTAGTACCGGAACCATACATACCATATATTGACGCAAAAATGTTGATGTAAGGAAATCTAAGAAGACACGACCTATTAATTATCTAGTTTATTGGAATATGAAAACATAACTTATAGTTTCAAATTCACGTTTCACATTATTATATTTTTATTATGTACGTACGTGTAATAGTATCTTGTACAGTAAAAAAATATGAATAAAAAATTCACTATCCACTAGAACTCTAAACTATCATACAGAACTGATAATGTTTTTCTTATGTTTGGGCAAATATCTAGATTACCTTGACCTTTTGTGAGGAAATATGCTAAGTACCTTGATTTATATTGTAACTGATTTGTTTATTAATTCTTATAAACTTTTCAGCTTATCGGAATTTATATACATGAAAGAGCGTGATAGGGAGGCACTATTTTCTTCGACTTAATCAATCGAGCCTTTAATTTGAGTACAACTGGAGTCGACACTTGTTCGTAATTGCACATATCAGCAATACGTGAAGAGACAATACTCGCGCGTATAGGATATATAAGTATCGCTACACGACGAATTATTTTTCCAGACTGGGACTTTTTTAATAGTTTATTCAGTTACCATAGAGAATCGAACCCGAAACCCTCGGGGATCAAGCGTTTTACCAACTAGGCCACGGAAGTTGTCAATGTACAATAAGCTATAACGACATTCTTTTCTTGCAGATGTAGTCTTAAGAAATGTTCAAGAACGGGACCCTTAGACTGGACCCGCTCGCGCCCCAGAACATGTTTTAGCATAATCGATTTGCCCGTCTCGCCTCCAAACGCCCTGCTTAATACTAATGCATATTTAAATTGACTTTTTGCCGAAATATCTACATTAAGCTTGATGTAAGATGTTAAATTGTAACTTTTTTATTCCCGTAGTAATCCCCGTCAAAATATATCATTCATTTCACTTATCAGATAAGAGTTATTATATTTTTTTAATATAATATCAATTATTGATTGGTGACTTCCCGGATATTGTTGAAGAGGATTGTCTGTGACCTGAGAGGTTCTGGTTTGTTTACCAAAGGTTCTCCAGTCTATTTAAAAGAGATAGTCTGGTAACAATTCAAGCAATCACTTTTTTTGTTATATTCCGCTAACAATTAATATTTCTATCCTTTAAGCCCGTTTAAATATTTTAATCTCTTAATTGGTATTGAAATTTTTAAGATTACTCTGTCTTACATAAACCAAGAGTTCCCAATTTTTTTTCGGCCGCAGACCCCTTTACCAAAAACTTTTAAAACCGTCGACCCCCTAGTCATTTACTTTACTTACTCAATTTAATAAGTTTGTACAATACTCGATATTAAATATTTCACTAGATATCAAACTTTTCATTTTAATCACTTTTAATTAAGAATAGAAAAAGATAAAAGGACTACGGATTATGGCATTATCTTGTGCAACATTTAATATTGAAATCTGCGCTGACGAAAATTAAAGCAAAAAAATAGACTCTTTTAATGACACATTTTACCTTTTCCTTCACAAGTTTAGTATTTAATGTGTTTTTATCAAAAAAGTATTTTTTAAATTATTTTACTTTAGGCGCCTATTGGAATCATAGATATTTTGAAGTAACAAACAAATAGCAGAGTAAGGGGGTATATTTTTGCTGTCGTCGACTCCCAATTTTTTTTATTGAAACTATCGACCCCTAGAAAAATCAAATCGACCCCAGGGGGTCGATATCGACCACTTTGGTAAATATCGATCTAAACTATAAAAATATTATTTTTTTATTACAATATAAAATATACTTCAATGTAATATTTTACTGAAATTGGTTTCTACGTTAATTTAAATTATATTTACATTTTACTTTTATCTCTTCTTATTTAATTTAATAGTAGCTTCTCTCTTAAGTGTATTTTTTGTAGTTTATCTTGAGATATACTCGTATGTGCGATTTCGGAATGTACTCGTATTTATGTATGTACGTACTATGTTGCTATCAATAAACCTATATTTATTTATTTATAAGTGAAATAATTATGTATTAATTTCGTTTATTATTCTATAGTATAAGGTATATTTATTTATGCCTTTGTAATGCAGACGAACACTCTTTTTCACCTGAACGGTAAAAGCTCTGAATGGAAAAAGAAAATTGCCAAAACATTTGATGTTTGACTGCGAGTATTGAATTATAAATGAACACAACTTGTATCCTTTAAAACGTGTTCTTAAATTACCAAAAAGGTAACCAAAATGTTTTGACTATGAAATCCTCATACAGTGGGCATGGTAAATAAATATTACAAGCTCGAGAGTGAATACTGACTTATAGTGGTTTTGTATTATACACATTATATACAGTCCAATATAATAGGTTTATAGAGGTGCACGACTGCGCGGTTACGCACTGGACTTTCGTGTGGAAGGTCGTTGGTTCAAACCTCGCACTGTGCTACTCCCTTCGAATGACATTTTCCACCTAGTATTCTGGGGTATAAGGACGTAACTACGGTCATATATATTCTTGAAAAAAAAAGGGAAAAAGGGCATGCCGGTGGGCTCCGATAGTTTCACTTCGGTGTACCATTGGATCTAGTACATCGATATGGCCAGTGGGTTTGCTGGTGTGCAACGGCTCACTCATTTAAAAAAATAACTCCCCGGCATAGCTTTGCATTCCAACGGAATTGATGTTGGAATGGCGACGGGATTCTCAACTACAAAACGATTTCGAACCCAGAAACGATCGATCAGTGGGTTTATCGACATGTTACACTCTCTTCCAACCAACTTTTAGTGAAAAACAGACCGAAACACGTTTCAACCCTTTGAACTCCAAATTTTTTTTGTTAAGAAATATGTTTTTATTACCTTTTTATCACCATATAAAAATCTTTATTCGACATTTTTTTTATATTTTATAATTATTTAATGTATGATATTTTTTTAAATCTCCCATATGCTTTCTTGGTTTATCGAGACAAGTGGCACAGAATTCACTAGTTTCACGTCTTCCGCATTTTCGTGATCTTTTTGAGCACACTACACAATCTCTCTTTGCACCTTTCCTTAAGACATGTAGTTTTCCATTTAAACGAGTTTCAAATGGAGAACAAATAGAAGCTCTACTACGATGTTCTCGAAAATCTCCAACCAGTTGGTCTACCAAAAGTTTTCAAATGGCTCAATGATTTTTCCATTTTATTATTTTTTTATGGTTTTATATAATATAAGAGTTTAAAGAGCATATTTTCATGTCCCAAAATTGTTTCAAAGAAAGGGATTCTGCTATTGTGTCTGGTCGAACAGTAGTCCTGCATATTTGCGATAAGCATTCCCATATTCAAAAGCACTGCAATGAAAGCCCAGAATTAATATGTTTCTACATTATGCCAATTCTGCCACATAGAGTTTGTGGACAATACATTTGATTGCAGCCTGGTTCTGGTTCTCGTGTTAGTATTAGTTTTTTTTTTCATTTTATTGCGTCGCAAAAAAATAACACAGAAAACTTTTACGCGTAATTATTATTGTGTGTTATATGTTATGTATAGCAATATACACGACCGAACACCGGTAGTGACCACATAGAACTAATGTGATGATGTTAATACCTGTTCAAATAGGGATAAGGACCTTTTTTTCAACAATAAATGTACTTATTGTTTCTGTCGCCGTTACGACGGCACCTTCAGAGTTATTAGAAAGTTTATTATGATGCCATAGCGGCGCCAATTGAGTACAAAGCGAAAAATTATTTTACACCAACTAGAATCGAACCCACAACGTCCGGGATGGAGATAGGTGTTTTACCATCTGGGCCACGATGTCTATTTAATGCACAAAATTTTGATTTATATTTTTATTACGATTTTTCATCTATATTTTTACGACATGTGAGATATATAAATCATCAAGTTTAATCCTCGAGAAGATTTTTCATTTCAACAAAGCATTTTTTGATACACTTCCAAAAATAAACTTTCATTACAACAGGTAGTTGCCTATTGTTTTATTAAAAAGCCTTCGAATCTCCATATTACATGCATCGCCAGCTCAAAAAGGCTGGGAGTCCTTTTCATACATGAATTGGCGTGGGATCAGACTAACCGTACAAACATCTTTGTGAGACCTTCATTGGACATCTTTGAAAGGTCCTGGAACAGAAGTGCGGAAACTTTTTTTAACTGCATAATAAAATCACCTTTGTTTTTTTTTTATTATTTTTACAACAAATAAATCCGAGCTTATGAATTGAAAAGTCTCAACTGGCGTATCAGTGAAATAGCTCAGAATTTATCAAGAAGCTATAACAAAAAAGGTGTTTAAAGCCATATCCAATGGAAAATAATATGTGAGACTTCTGCTTAATTTGGGGGCAATCTAGGTTATGGAGCACAGTTTAAGACCTTCTACCTCGAAAGGCTAAATATGATCATTTTTTCAACAGTTTTTATTTACTTATGCGATTTTGACTGTCAAATCTTTGATGCATTTAAAAAATTATGATAATCTGGATAATGGGTAGAATGTGCAGCCTTAGGAAGCAGTTGAAGGTAACTCTTTTTAGGAAGCCTTATCAAAATTTATGGATATACAATATTATATTTGAACACTACATGCATACAAGCTCAAGATTGATTTCAAACTTTGTCTCTTTGTAAGTTTCTGAATGGGATGTCTCTTTTTTATCTTTCAAATATGTGTCTGACAAATGTTCCTTCGGTAAGGAGCAGAACTTTGAGGTAATTTTTTTCTTCATCTTATAAAATTGATTTTTCCAAATTGATCCAATAGAGTGGGGTATTATGATAGATATTTTGCCATTGCTGGTATTGTTGCGTGAAATGCTCTGCCTCTTAGTATTAGAGATATAGGTGGTATGCAGCTTCAGGAATAATTTAAAGACAACCTTTTTGGGAGGTCTTACCAAAATTTATAATTATATATACTACGCACAAATAATACACTACGGAATCACATATCGGAAGATTTACAAAGGATTATTTGTAGTTCGTTTTCCCTTGGTAAGTTTTCTGCGTCTTTCTTACCAAATGTGTTTTTCTGAGCATGTGCAGATATGGGAAAGTACATTATCTAATGACCGCATCAACTACCTTCCTATCCGTACACTCCACTTGTTTTGTTTTTATGTATTGTAATATTTTAAAGATGTCTATAATAGTGGGGTCAAATTCAGAATTAGAGCGCCCTTGAGGAGAGTCAGCTCTCTAAACGGTCCTGTATATAAATGGTAATCTTATTATTATTATTATAAACTCATATTAATAGAATGAGTAGAAAATATCCAACGATTGGTGAAAATTAAAACAAAGAACAAATCGACGAATGTTTCAAGCCCCCGTGATATTGAAGAAGTGTTGAAAAGAAGGAATCTTACTTCCTGAATTTTAAGTCGGAGTGAAGCATTTATAAGACTCCTGCCTATCCGACGCCACAGCCCTCACTAAAGCTCATTCCAGGTGAAGCTTTTGCTGACACAGGTTCTTCACTTGTTAACTTCCCTTCTCTTAGTTTACATGTTTATCCACTGTATCAATATGCTCAAGCTATCACAACGGAGAGTATTTTAATTCGGTAAACAAGGCCTCTGAGATTAGGGATTTTCTTACAAGTACATCATAATTCTTGTGTAGATTTCCAAGATCAACCTAATCATTTTATTTAATTTTGGGGTACTTAAGATTACTTCCATTTTTATTTTTTTATTTTTACTTTTTAATTTTTACTATGAAACATACTAAGCACTCCCCTGCCTATCCAGGCGTATGACCTTTCTAAAGCACGTAGCTTACATAAAACAAAAACAAAATATAGAATTAATAAAAAAACATATATAAAGCAGTCATGAGTATAAAAATCCAACCATAATCGCATTTTACCAAAAAAAGATAATTTAAATTAGGTGTATTTTACAAATGAACTTTTACTAATTCGCAGACACGAAATGCCACCCATAAGCTCGTTGTGTCTTGAAAACATGTCAACTCTCTAAGTATCTTGAATATTTTGTTAAAAATCCTGTTGTCATCTTAATAAGGCAATCAGAATGAAATATTTTTTCAGAAAATAGAAACATCTATCTCAAAAGAGACAAGCGTCTTATTCAACACCTTGTAGTATCGTATAAAATTTTCGTTGTATACAATACAACCTAATGGGCTTATTTTCATGTGGCAATATTTTCCAACAAACCACAAAAGTGTTGTATGAAGCCTTGAGACAAACTTTAAAAAAAACTGGGTACCAAAGGAAATCGAACTCGCAACAACCAGATTGGAAGACGGGCGTCAAAAGTAATTTCCCCATGGAAACCATATGTGTTAAATGAAATGGTAAAATATAAAAAGACTACCGGATAATTGAACCCAAGATTTTAACTTTGAAGAAAAGTATTCCTCCAAATGCGTCGATCACTCGATACCATAAACTTATTTGGCAAAGCAATCAATTCATACAAATCTTCTGGAATTTTTATTTTCATATATTATTTTAGATAAAAATAAATGTATTATAGTTTATTTTTCCTTTCTCCATCTCTGATATTGTTATCGATTTATTCATATCGAGGGTTTCGTGCCATTTTGAGTTAATATGAAGATTTTGCGGGTCAGAAATTGCCAAATTTCTTGAAATAATAGCGAAATGTTCTTCATCTCAATTTATATTGTACCACATTTTATTATACAGATATTTTTCACCACATTTTGTGGAGGACCTTTCGAATACTGATATTTTGAATGTTTTGTTTGAATTTTAACAAAATGTATCGAGTTTTTCAGTACACATGAACGTAGAAAATGAATGAAAAGGGAATAAATGCGTAAACTGATAAGATTATGTCGGGTTTCGCTTAATGACAGAATCAGAAATGTAATTATAAAGAATGAATGTGAAATAAAAACTGAAGTGTTAAGGAAGATGAAAAAAACATGTTGAGGTGGTTTGTGTAAATGCATTATGTAAAAAATTGGTCAATTGTGATTTTTTTTTACGGAAATGTGCTATTTCTGAACAACAAAACAAATATTTTCGATCAAAAATATAACTACTTATGATACAAAATTTAATTCATGATTAAATAAATACCGATTAAGTTTAGCCAGAAACGCATTATTTTGCCAAAAATAAGTAATTTTTGTAGTTATTTTTAACATAAATGTGCTATTTTCGACAAAAAAATATTCATTTTCAATTTTGTAGCTGTTTATAATAAAATCGTTATTCAAGTGAAAATAAATAGCAATTTAGCTATTATAAAAACGCAACATTAAACCAAATGTGTGCAATACTTGACTATTTTTGTTGTTTTATACAGAAATGTTCTCACTGACGACAAAAGCACGCATAATCTCTTTCCCAAATATTGAATTCCAGAAGACGTATATCTGGTGTAAAATATATGAGTATAATGGAGTAAGCAATGGCCGGAATAGAGATGTATATTTGTGATAGTCAGATGTTATGCATAAAATAAAGAAAGGTACATTGAGATGGTTTGGACATATTGAGAGAAAGAGTTATGAAAGACTTACTAAACAAAAGTATTCGTCTGGAATGAACGGCGTGCGAAGAAGAGATAGGTCTAGGATAGAATAAAAAGATATTTATGGAGAAATTCATCTTACCAACGTTTTATCAACTAGGATTCTCGTAGCCTTATTGTAAATACACCTGTCCTTTAGCCCGTAGGTTACAGCTTCGATTCCTGTTGGAACTCAATTTATTTTAAAAAGGGTTCCAGTCAGGTTTTCTCTTAAGACATCCTTAAAATATTTCTGGATGATCATAAAAGATTGCCACATAGTTATACTGCTTATAACGAAAGTATAATAAAATAAAATAACATAGAAATTTTGACTTAGGGAAAGGAAAGAAGCATACTAAAAAGAACACCAGGTATGACGAGGTGTTTGAATGTCGATAACACAGACACTATTTTAGTTGAAAAAAAAGTGTGAAGATCTGTCCTATCTGCCAACCCCTAATGAGATATGGGTGATAGTGTATATGTTTGATTTTTTTACGATAAAATTCATTTCTCCTCTCTCTATAATTTTTCCTTCTTTGAATACCTACAGTTTGATGAAGTCGCCGGTTGATTCATACCGAGTTCACCTCACGCCGCCTCGCCGCCTGTCGGAGAAATAATGAAACAGAGTTAAATGAGACCCGCGGGCTGTGATTTAAGTTGATGAAACAATTAAACTGTCGTCAAAGGGTGGAAACGAGAGTTGTATTCTAAATTGGTATGATTTAATAAAATCTCAATTGTTAATTTCACTCTTTTTGGTGTACGATTTGCGAGAGATTTTTTGGATGAGTAAATTAAAAAATGTATAAATGATTATAATTGTTGATTTCCTTAATAGTAACTCCCGGATCAAGAAAGATATTTTGGAAAAATACTGATAACGCATTATCATCAAGAAGATGTTATCTACGCAGTGAACCCACCAAAAGAATCCTTGTGTTTCTCTTACTCGTTCTTAAAACGATCATCTTGTTTTTCTACATTCATTATTTTTTTAACTGTCCTCTAAAATTGATTAAGATCACGTTTGCATTAATTTGTTAAGGAATTTTTTGGTCGACAATCCGTTCAACATGGACATACAACATCAACGTGCTTTTTTTACCCTACTTAACACATCAGTTTTAGCTTACATTCATCCTTAATAATGACATTCAACTAGCAATTTCTTTTTTATAAAACGAACATTAATTGATTTCCAGTTGCCTTTGCTTCAACAAGGAATGCACATATAATTTTCACCAATAAATTAATTTATTCAACCAATTAGTGGCATAATCAAATAATTTATTGATAAATATTGTAATATGTAGCTCCACAAAATTTAAGACAAAACCATTGATTAAACATTTTCTTTGTTAAAAACCATAGCGGTTATAATCGCTTAGTGTGATCATGTTTGTTAAGTGGAAAAAATACTTGTTTTCTGAAACAGGATACTTCTAACTGCATTCTCAAAATTTGAAGACAAGAAATACATTAAAATTAAATCAAAGTAAAATGGATTTTCTCTGGGTGGCTTCACCGCGTATACGAAGTCTTCTTTTAGAGGATGCTTTATCAGTTATGGGTTAGTATCTTTCCAAAAGTAAGCATCAAATTTCTCGGTGTCTGTCTTGATAGTAAGTTCTCCTTCGATAGACAAATTGGTTATACGGTTTCTTCAGGTTGCTATAGTCTTAGAGAGTTAAAATTTATACATTGGTGTATTCCAACAAGGGAAATAAAAACTCTTATTTATTCGCTTATTGTGTCACGTCTGGATTATTGTGAATTTTTATTCTGGTTTATCTGATTCACAGATTTCTAGACTACAATCTGTTTTCAATGCAGCTGATATATGGTATTCATAAATAATACACCATTGGTCCGCTTCTAAAAAGTCTACACAGGCTTAAGAGTCGTGAACGGACTGATTTCAAACATTGTCTCTTTGTATTCAAGTCCCTTAATGCGATGTCTTCATTGTTTATTTCATGTGTGTCTAAAAGATGTTCCTTCGGGGAGAAGTAGAACTTTGAGGTCGATTTCTTCTTCATCTAATAAAATGGTTGTTCCAGATCAATCCAATAGGGCGGGGTATTATAATACAGATGTTTTCGTTGCTTGTTCTGGGGCGTGAAATGCTCTGCCTCCTAATGTCAGAGATATGGGTGTCGTTTACAGCTTAAGGAAGCATTTAAAGACAATCATTTTTATGAGGACTTATCAACATTTAAGAGTAGGATCGAATCTTGAGTAATAGCGCCATTGAAGAGAATTTGCTCTCTAAACGGCGCTAGATAAATTGTCATTGCCAATTAGTTTAGCTGTAATGTATTATAGTATCGTTACAATATTTGAGAAGCATGCTACTTTGTATTGAAAGTAGCTATGGCAGTGCTCCCTTTTTAAATATACTTAAAAAAACAGTGGGGTATAAAATATGAAGTTTTGGCGATTTTTTCCCTCGCCACATGAATACATAAATATAATTTTATATTCCAATGTAAATATCAGTTTTAAATATTGGAACAGTCAGTAAGGGCCATTGCTGAAGTGATAAATTCTGAGACCTCAATAAAACCGTACGCAATTTTGATTTACGACCGCAAGACCTCGCTATTTTATCATTATAACTTATTGAAAGTAAGACTTTATTGAAAAAGATAAAAATGCCATTTCCTAAATCTCCTCATATGAAAATTTACATTTCTTTAATAATATAATGCTCTGGGAAACGTTTAGTAAATTAAACCAAAAAATGCTTTGTTTCTAGATGGAATAACATTGTTTTAAAGTAAAAATTTGATTATTTCATAAAAAAATTACATAATTAATCTACGACCTCCGTGGCCTAATTGGTACCTATATTATTTTTATAAAGGTTTCAGTCTGCTTTTACTTAAAGCTTTTTAAGCATATTTTTGGTTGGTTGGAAGATATTACCGCATAGCAATAAGCCCACCAAGTTGTACAGCATATAACAAAAGTGGAAAACGTTACAATCCATAGGAGAAAAATGTCGGTTATTCGAAAGGAGTAGTACGACTCAGGTATTGAACTGACAGTCTTCTTCACGAAAGTCTAGCGTGTTAACTACGCAACCAGATACTTCAATGAATATATATTAATAGTTTCAAAGCCAATGACGGAATTATCTGCACAATCGATCCGTGCAATCCGCGGATATATCCGCGTCAACTGTTAAGCTTATTTTTATAATTTGACATACATTTTGGCTTATTTTATAATTAGTGCAGATATTTCTATCTCTGACGAATAACATGAATATTTTTGTCACTTATTAAAATTACTTAACCCTTCCTGCCCTGTGATGTGTAACTAGTACACATGGCTTCAAAAACTTTAATATCTCTATAAATATAACAAATACTGGGCTCAGATTTTAGGTATTCCTCCGTAATACATTTACGCATTGAATGAAAAAATAATATTAATAATTAATAATAACACATCAGATATATTTTGTGAAAATCGGGAATAAATTCACCAATACAATCAAACGTGTGCGTGTGTGACGTAGGTATATTCATTCTAAAAGCCGCTATGGGTGAGAGGAAGCGACGCTATTCACGTCTTACTCTCACTCTACTTCGGTATATGGGAACACAAGAAATAGAATCTCAGTTTGGAGTTGTGTTTCTTTCTTCGAGGTATAACATAGTGTTAGTGTTTCCGTCCCGTCAGTAGCTCTGAAGCATCCATTGGAAGTGGTCGCTTCGCCCGTTTTGTGAACGACGGTTAATGTTTTTTTCATGTTTTCAGCAATAAAATTTCAATTATTATCACTTTTGACTTCAAATTTTATTAATTGAAGCGATTGGCTCTGAATATTCTTATTTTTCTGATTTTAAATCGCTCATTTTTACAAAAGGCGGATATTTTTAGCACAGGAAGGGAAAGGTTAAAATCGATATAATATCATTTTTCTAACGTGATCCGTTTGACAGCCATTGCGTATCGCTAGGGTTGACATCGTTAAGGTTGACGTCATTAGGGTTAACCACTCTTAGAACAACCTGATGTGTTCTTGAAAGACAAAAGTTTTGAATCTACTTCTAAGAACCTCTAGATGATATTTCAAGTGCTACTCTTCTGGCACGCCATTCCACTGAACACTTGTGCGAGAAAACTTCGATTTGTAGACCCTATTTGGCACGAGTACCCTCTTAATCAAAGAGGTGGCTGGTCTGTGTATGCTACTTCGACGTTAAGCATCAAATCATCAATTAACAGAGAGATTAGTTATGTAGTCAGATAGTGTATTTAAAAATAAAAAGTACATGTCACTTGGTAAAATATTATTTTTGGTGGACTGATATTAACAATACATCAATTATAAATTAATTTTTACTTCATTACGTATTTTTTAATTCACGTATCATCATTACATACATTTTTAATTTGCTTATATCTTAATTACATCAAGTTTTGTTTGACTTATGGTATATTATTATTACATCAACTTTTCATTGACCTATATCATCATTACATATATTTAAATCAACTTATATTATTATTACATCAACTTTTCACTGATCCTATATCATCATTACATTTATTTTAATCAACTTATATTATTATTACATCAACTCTTCATTGGCCTTTATCATCATAACATATATTTTAATCAACATGTTTTATTTTTACATAGACTATTAATTAACTTTAATCATTATAAAATGTATTTTAAATCACTTATATTATCATTCTATGTATATTTAAAATCAAGATCATACTCTCATGTTGAATGTTATATGCCAAAGGTATACTTACGTGATAAGTTGATAGGAACTTTTTAAAATCACATAAAACGTTCCTTAACGTTCAACTTCTAAACTTTTCACAGAATTTAGTACTTTGTCAGCCTCTCCAGGATTTTAAAGATTATCCCCATGAAAACTAGACCAAAAAAGTAATTTCAGTGAATATCATAAAGGAAAAATTTGATATTTCATCATTACTTTCTATAAAAGTTTATATGTAATACCATAAAAAAATATTGAGAAAAATCTTCGGGTAATAAAAATCCTATATTTAAAGACGATACAATAATGACGGAAATTTCTTCAGGGTTTCTCTTCAAAGGATCGTTTAGTAAAGCGCTTTATAAATATAAATCGGCTCTTCTGAAAAATGTTTCGGATAGCAAAAAATTGTGCGCAACGTTCAAGAAAATTGGAAATAAAAAAAAAAACTTTGCTTTTAACGAACAGGGGACCAGAACGGGTCTCAGCTGGTAAACAAGACAATTCATAGATGAGAGAAAGCTTGAGGAAATTTCAATAACATAGAAAAGCTTAGGATTAAAAAGACGAAAATATATTTGAAATTCTTTCACCCATCATAAAAGATGGCCAACAATTGAAGAGTAACATGATATGAACAAAAAAATAACCACAGAATTCAGAAACAAACAAGAAAATTTACATTACTCAAAAATATAATTTTGATTTGTTTTTATAGTACCATCATCCTTGCATTATCTCATTCTTTTGAGGTCTACGTAACAAGTCACCTCTTTCTTCAGTACTCTATCCGAGTTCGACTCCAGGGTCAGGTACAGACCATTCATGTCTAGGTTGATGTAATCCTTCCATCACTTCTTTAGATGGCTTTTTCATATATTTCCAGTATCTGATTTCCCGCATATTCGGCCGGTTTCCTTAGTACTCGTACATGTCCATATGACCAAAACATATCCTATCAATGTCAACAAGATCAGAACAACTTTTAGGGGAACCTCTATCGCCCCCCTTCTTTATTTCTTTCTTTCTTGCTCACTCCTGAAATACATCGCAGCATGCGTATTTTGGTGACATGGTTTTGTATTTTGTATATGCTTCAATAAAAACCTGAACGAAATTTTACATAAAATTGTAAATCCAAGTTTATTAATCGGGTACAAATCTAATACATTATGAAATATCCAAAGCTCTTGCGTCGTATGCACTGCTTTTGGGATAACCTCGTATTATATGAGTCGTGTAACTTTGCGGGCTTTTTAAACTAGTTTTTGGTTGAGCTTGTCCCCGTTGTTCTGTTTTTTTGTCCAAAAATCACGGAAGCGTTATAAAAGCTATCCCCTTATCTTTATTTCAACGATATCTTTTTCAAACATGAATAAAATTGAGAGTCAAAATACGAAAACAGTGTTGATCATACAAACTTACTACATGTGATATGACTAAAGATATTCACTTTTAAAATGAATGCGTCTACTCGTACATTAGCTAGAAATTAATACTAATTCACAAGAAAAAAACCTGTAAGTAAAATTTAAGGGAAAATTGTTGTAAATATAACTTTACAATCTCTCTTATTGTAAGACTGGATTCAAACTTGATAGGAGTCAACATGTAGTCAACCTTTGCATTGTTTGTGGGTTGACCATATTATGACCACGGGACAACAGAATTTGTACGAGTAACATATATACTCGTACATGCATGTTTTTTGAAGGCTTGTCAAGCAATATTACTCGGTTGCCAGTTGAGTGTTATTTTGACCAAAGAAAGGTTGGCCTGGTTAAGTGCAAATATTGTACTAGAGAACCTACACAGAGCTAAATAATAACAAAAATCAAGTTGTGGAAAGAATAGGAGATAGGTAAATGCTTGAATATTGAATATCTGATTCAACTACCGTAGTATTTGACAGTTTCTGAAGACAAAATACAATAATTAAAAGTATTATATATAGTTAAGTGTTAACTTTAAGATGTAGGTATTATGTATGCATGTGGCACATATTTAGAGAGAAATATGCATATTCACTTATAAAATTTTGACTTTGTATTTTTTTAAAGACTTGAATCTCGAGAGGCATTGTTTGCTAAGATCATCCGAGTCTCAAATAATTTATCGCCCTCTCGAAGAAAATGGAACAAATACTGTTCTCTTGACCTATTTTTTATGTGTGCTAACTCGACCGAATGGAATAAACTTCCTTTGAACTTTTGAAGGGTTCCATTTAAACTCCATTCATTAATTTATTTTTTCAGGTCATTTACACATTACAGGTTTCCCAAATTCGTACAAGGACCAAACATAACAAGTACAAAAACACATGTATAAAACAGTTCAACATTTAAAGACTTATAAAGAATATTGTAAAAATGTATGTTACACTAAAACATTATGGCAAAATGTAGCCGGTAAGATAATATAAAAAGATTAAATTATTTCAAGTACTACACTATATTTAAGGGATTTTACCTGAAGGAGCTGAGCGACACATGAAATACGTCTATATGAGGACACACACGGTTCAACAGTGTGATTGCTCTACCTACCGGCATCTCCTGCCTGGTGTTCAATTTATATATCTATAACATCTATATAGTTGGTTGGAAAAGATGGATACATGGCAATAAACCCGCTAGATTGTATTGTATACAGCGAAAATGTAAAAGAATATCTGAAAACAAGAAAGCTTTTAAAATGCTACATCAGTGAATACTTTTTAGATATGTCAACATGCAATAAATATCCCATAGAGTGACTTCGGCTACAAAATCTTTGATAAAAAAATGTTGATTGTTTTTTTTTTCCTTATTGACCTAAAGCTTAAAGTATCGGCAAATGAATATTCCTTAGGAAAACGAAAGCTTCTTGATGATGTATAGTGCCGACACTTAAGCCCTTAATTATACTTGCTTATCGCTCAGGGATAATTAATAAAGGCCATTACTTTGTTAGTAAACTGTCAGGATATTAAGTGCGTGTCCTCCATCCATTGATACGTCGCAGCCAACTCATGCGGGTCATGGTAACTTGATGGTCTCCATTAATCTCTTCTTCAATCCTTACTGAATGACTTAGCTGTATTATAAATAAGACAGGTTTATGGACTTAACTAAGGCTGTAAGAAATATTTTGTAAGCTTATATTATTATTCACGTTACATAATTTCTTTCTGCAAGCCTACACTATATTTTCAAGTCCTTGAGTTAAAAATAAATGCTTTAAGAAAGCATTTGAAATATGGTGAGAGTTTATTATACAAACAACAAATTGTCTTTTTAAATAAACCCATTGATGCAGATGCAATTGTTACCCATTGATGCAGATTTTTATATTTGATTACATTACGAGTATCTATAATTATTACACATATTTCAGATGGGTTGTTTCATTTTTCAGACTACCAAACCTGACAAGTGTCACGTTGTCACTATTTTTCACTTCTTCAAAACTTCTTCTTTTTTAGGCTTATCACCTGTGGGTTGGCGAAGTTACTCGCCTTTCTCTAGAGACATTGACTCCCAACTGCCCTCCATCTTTTCGGAGTCACCATGCATCGCCATATATGGTTTTCAGATCTTCACCACCAAAAGGTTTTAGAATCAGATTGATAATCTCAAAGTCTTTCTTATTTCTTACTAAATACTGATTTATAAAAGAATATAAAACTTCGGATAGTAATGGTTTTTATTATAACACTTAGCCAATTAACCAGCACTGGAATGAATATAACAAGGTGGTTTTCCGATGGGTTCCGCAGGCTAGTTCTATCGTGTCGGCAATACGTGTCTCACGCCAGTATTTCCATTTGTAACTGTTCCAGCTCTCTGAACTTTCGCTTGCAATTAGTAATAGTAATGCTTCCCGTTACTTTGCCTGAGTGGTCCCCGCGAGGTTACTTTATATCCCCTTCCGATCATATCACGAGGTGGGCTCCACTAATCTGGGAATTAAATGATCCCAACACTTAGCAAAAAAAAACTCTTTTTGACAAACCACATACAAGTATGTTTCTCCATCTGTCAACTAAAAATACTGAAATTTATGAAAAATACATCAAAAAAATTATTGCAGAAAATCTCGTGCAAACTTTATCCTTTAATTTACGAATGATTTCCTTCTTCAAAATTTTCTTTTACTTTGATATTTTCTATGTTTTTATTTATTTATTTGGTTTTACTTATATGAACAGTTCTTTCCTTTTAATTTGTATTGTTATCAAAGGGCCTATCCCAGTTAACTAACCAGATTTTTATTGTTACCAAAGGACATATCCCAGTAAGCTAAACCAGAATTTTATTGAACCAAAGGACCTATCCCAGTTAGCTAACCAGATTTTTATGGTTACCAAAGGACCTATCCCAGTTAGCTAACCAGATTTTTATTGCTACCAAAGTACCTATCCCAGTTAGCTAACCAGATTTTTATTGTTACCAAAGGACCTATCCGAGTTAGCTAACAAGATTTTAAAAAAAGTTCCAGTGCTTTCATTGAACGTTTCCTTATCAAATACTTTTTTTTAAGAAAAAAAATGTGTGGTGTTATATCCACCAGGTTTTACATTATTCAATGAAAGTGTAATACTACACAAGCTTACGTCGTAACACTTTCCACTAGAAGAAAAACATAATTTAAATTAGTTATTTTTTAGTTCTGGTCAATATACTAATTGAGTTTTTAAGTTTATTATAGTCATACAGAATTTATTTAGTGCAAAATAATTTTTACCCATAGGTACCCAAGGATCATAACTAAAAGCAGCAGTTTTTGTCACCGCAGAGTTTTTTCTTATCAATAAAATTTTATAGCATTATTGTATCGTAAAAATGTGTCAAAAGATCATAGACAATAATACTCGTATAATAATCGTGTATGTTATACACCTGTTATTCATTATTCCATACAAACATAACCACACGCCATTTGATTGTCGGGCTAGGCAGAGAGGACAGAGTGCCAGACTTTCCTATCTCGACACACATCATTCGTCTCTTCTACGGCTATACACCTTCTCATACAACGTCTACGATTTCTTTGACTTAACATTTCCTTCTTTCGAAATATCATTCACTTGATCCAATCATACTTTCTTTGATCTACCTGTACCACGCATTATACTTACATTTGCCTTATCTATTTATTTTGTTAGTTCTTCGTCATTCGTCCATTGTACATAACTAAACCATTAAGTATTACAATCCTGGTACTAAAGTTGTGTTCAAATTCTGTTCCAGAAAAATGTTTTTTAAAAAAGATAATGGAAAAACCTGAGTGTTCCGTCAGCTCTCTATAGACCGGTGATTAATCTAAATTCATATAAAATCTATTTTCATTTAAAACATGATTGTTATTTTAATCTGATCATGTGAGATTATTTTGTGTTCCGACGCGTCACATATTATTTTTTTGGTGCATTTAAATCAACGTACAAAAAATCTTCCTGGTTCAATGGCATGCGCTTCAGTCGTATGTATAATTTAGAATAAACTCAAAATACAAATATTTATCTCGGAATATTTCCCATTCTAAACTCATATATAATTCCCATTATTATCACAATGAGCTTTGTATGTTTAACACTATTGTTATTTATCTTTAAGTCATAAAGTGAAGTATATGTTTTTCCAATACTGACGCATGTTTCCTGGGTTTTACTGAAAAACAGTTGGAAAGCGTTTAGCGATCGTAGAATATTTATTTGAGATATATATTCGACCTTACAAGTATTATTACATCGTTGTTTACCAGGATAAATAGTCAATTACTGTTATATCACTATTGTAAAACATCCTTAACTGGCACATCGCCTTTTCATATTTCGCTGAAAATATTCAGCACCTGGACTGGCATTAAGCTCACACAGATATTGTCTTATTTTCGTAACTTCACTTTTCTTTTTTAACGTCGTCTTTTACTATCCCTGCTTTTAGACTCTGTAACCCGCTACCATAAGACTTGCAACCTCATTGGCTTGCTTCATAAAGCGACTTAAAACACATCTCGCTACAACGGTGTAACTATATTAACATATATTCACATTAAATCCCTTTTCACAATCTTCGGTGACTTTTATTTTTTCCCTTTTTATTTTGTGAACAAATGAATACTTTATAACTCTAAATCTAACAATTGTTATGTATAATTTTTGTAACATTATTCTAGTTGGTTGGTAGAAATTTTCACGCGGCAATTTACAGCATTTCAAGTTGTAAAATTGTCATGAATAAATAGATGCCGAATATAATTTATCGTAAAATAGCTGGTTGATCAGAACCCTGATCCTACGTGGCATGTGTAATTTTTGTAGCAATTTTGTGACCGGTAGCTAGCGATTGCCATATATACCAGATATAATTTGTTATGAAACCATGTCTCGTTAGTCAGAAAATAAGCAGTAATAAATTCTTCAAATAGTGTTTTGAACCTCATTTTACTTGAACAGCTTAGAGGGAATTTATGATCTTATTGTGCAAATTCGAACACAACTTGCAATATTTTACAACGAAACAGTGCTATGCAAGTCATTTACATGTTTATTCAATATGGTTCTGTATTAATTATACTTGCTCTAAGGAGCCCTGGAGTACATGGAAATGTACTAACAAGTTCCGAACATTAAATAAGAGAACTAAGGACAACATGACAAATGGGAATATTACATGATGGATTGACTATCTGTATCTTCAGTGAAGAGTAGTATATGCGACACTTGATGTAGTGTCTGGAAAGCCCGGCGTCTTTCACCGAAGATGACGATATGTGGAACCCCCAGTGCTCTCCAGACGACAGAACTCTATGTGGAAATAATTTAGTGTCTTACCATAATAAAAATAAAGAATTTTACTTTGATCCAAATTAATAAGTTTTTTTTATAGTACAAAACTTAAAAATCAACGGGAGCGAATGACATGCGAATATAGAGTGTGTGATGAGGAGGTTGATGGATATGATTTTGATATGGTTGTTGAGATTATGATGCAGTTGGAACCATGTATGATATCTTAGGATTATTGTGTGTTTAAAGATATAAATATTATAGTTGAGTGTTTTAGTATTATAAAATGTTTGTTAAAGTAATGAAACTTCTTCGTCATAGGTCTTACCTATTGAAGCGATTCTCTTTATCCACAAAATGGAGGATTTTTAACAATTTTGTGTACTTGTACACCTATTAAAAACAAGTAATTTTTTAATGATGTATATAATGGATAGTGAAATTAAATTTTAAAAATATTAAATAAACTAATAAATAATTTAACAAAACTACTATAATTCTAATTTAATGTGAGATTGTGTAGATTTTAAAGTGGAATACTGATCGTATATGGCGTCCCAGAATTTGACACTCTTCTCGCCAGGGTTAGAATTGATCTTCAACTGCTCCCCTATATCCAGGTAATAGTGGTTGTTGATAGACACAGGTTTCCATATCGTTTTATGTAGAACAACATCATCTCGCGGAGTTGGATTCCTAAAATATTCACAAGAAATGTTTAAGAACTCGATCGGTGAAAATACAGACAAATAAATACTTGTTGTGAAACCAATATTATGAAAGAGTTGAAGTACTAAATATTTTCAAAAGACAAAAGATTGTTTAAAAAATTATTGTTTCATTCCATGAAAAATACAGTTTTTATCTTATTTATTTATTTATCGAACACTTCATTGTAAAACCAATCTTGCGGGCTTATTACCAGGCAGCATTCCCTTCCAACCAACCAGGCAAAAGTAAATAAAGGAAGTTAAATGGTCGCAAAATATTCAAATGATTATTAATTTTAATGAAATTTACGAATATATACATAATAAAAGTGAAATATCATTTATGAAAGGAAAAGAAAGAGATTGTGGAGAGGGAAAAATCACGAATAAAACTCGTTATATTACTGACTAGAAATTTAAAAAATGGATGGTGGAAAGCATAGAAAAATTTGGAATGAAACAAGTTATATTACTGAGATGAATTTAAGATTTTTTTTCAGTCGCATCTTGAAGCATGCTTAAGATGGAGCAGGTCTAAAATTGGTTTGTAACTGGTTCCAGAATCTCACTACACGGACAGTAAAGGATGACGTAAAAAAGAGCAACGAACTGGGAAAACCACTAAACAATCTCTGTGTGAGCGTAGCACAAGTCCATGATAAGAGGGGACTGCAGGGCAGTAAAAGATGTTATACAATAGAGATAGTATATGAATTTTGCGTCTATTTATCACGTTCAACAAGTTCAGTGCCTCCTGGTATGAAGTGATTTGATCTACTTTCTCAGATTGAAAATAAATATTACACAAACATTTTGAAGGCGCTGTAACTTATTCAGCTGTCACTCTGTAATATCCAAATAACAGACGTCTGCATAGTCCAAAATTGGAGCAGAGCAAAGAGCAGAGATTGCACGAGTAAAGTTTTGATTTTAGTAGGCAAGAATATTTGCAACACTTTAAGGGAATGAAGGCTAAGAAGATCCTTCGGATTATCTCATTTATTTGATATCGCCATGAGAGTGTTACCCATATCACTCCTAGGTGTTTAACAGTTTTATTTAATGGTATGGAAGAGTCATCGAGTAATATTGCAAAGAGTGAGTCAGGGTTAAATTTACTTGAAAACTGAGGTCTGCCCATGAGGATCGCTTGAGACTTCGTAGGATTAATGAGTAAGTCATGCTCCTTAGTCCATTCGGACATCGATTGAACTTTCGCGTTTAGATCGTTCAATGCCGCGTGAAAGTAATTTGGGATCAAAATGAATATATGTATTGCAGATTCATTCACATACAGATGATAAGAATATTTAAGAGATAATGTTATTGGGTTGAATATAGGAAAAAAAATGGGAGGAGACTTCCACCTTTAGGAACGCTTGCAGAGAGATCACGCCAGTCAAATATACGCCCCTGGTATTTGCAGCATTGTTGTATTCCTTTTCAATAACTCAAAAACCAAACAATGACCGATTCAGAGAATCTTAATGAATGCATTCGTGCCAGAAGCATATCAAAATCTCCAGTATTGAAAAAAATATTAATAACGCATTACTAAAAACCAATAGATATATTAATGTCGGCTGTTGAAAACTCATTCCACGTCTCAAATCATCTGTATTAATTTATCAATATTTAAGGAACATTTTCACAATGTAAATTAATCAAAATTTCTTTATTTTGGTAATGAGTCCGCACACTCGTATATACTCGTATAAATAAATGTGTAGTCGAGTAACTGTGAGAAATCTCTAAAACTTCATTGAAATGAGAACAGAAGTATTGGTCTGCTTTCCAACTTAGATTAAAAATTCTATGTAAATTTATTAATAATCCCTCGTAAGATGTCATTTAAAAACTAAAAAAGAAGTTGGTCTCTAAAATTTCAACCCACTCATAAGTAAATAACTTTCTTTTATCTATATTTTTTTTAAATATTTTTCATTAAAAAAGTTAATTTAAGATTCATCTGAACCTTGCCCTGGCATTACCTGTTTATGATTTTTTTAAATATTGCTGTGCAGCAAGACCACTGAATGATTTCATAAATATTCAACGCTTTTATTATTATTGCAATGTTTGTAATATTCGACCATGACTTGTATCGAAATCAGAGCTGACAAAATTAGAGCGAGTCTTTCTTTAACCATCAGGGATAAGAGTACTACGAACCATCGCAGGATTTTTTTTATAGACAATTTCAAAAACTTTTGCGTGCGACACGTCTGCAATACAGATGGAGTAGAAAGAGAAGACGGTTATAGCGAGACCATGTGGATAGGATGGAATAATACACTTAGCAGCACACGGAATCCTCGCAGGACATCGCATAAAATCTGAAGAGACAGCTGGTGTTTCGTCTTTCAAAAATTATTTAAAATTAATAAAGCAAATCAACAATGTAAAATTATTTTTTTAAATAATATATCTTACCCAAACTTCGCAAAGTTTGCCCACATTCGCACCATTTTCTCAGATATTGAAAGTTCCACAGGTTCTACAGGAGCATTATGCATAGTATCATAAAGCTTTTCAAGTCTTCCACACTTAAATAAGTAGCATACCTCATCTCCATTGGTAGCGCCTTTGATACTGTTTTGATCGTTCAATACATTGTTTTTGAAATAGTTTAAGATACCATCGAAAGAAAACCTATAGTAGAAAGTTTTCGCCTTTGATATTTTTACATGTTCTTCGACAGTCTTATGGATGGGATAGAAAATAGCATCAGAAACATAATTGACATACTCTTCCATTGATCTGTTACTGAGAATACCATTAGTAAAGTAAAATTGTTTAATTTTTGAAGCTACAGATTTATAATCAGGTGAGTTATATTCAAAATCTAAACCTCTTGCGGGCACTGCAAACTGAAAGTTGTAATTGAGTTTATCCAACACTTCCAAATCATTTATGAGAGCTCTTAGAAAAACTATCGCTTCTTTTGAATTGAATCCAATCATCAATGGAATATTTCTGTTTGGCATTGTTTCTACTGAGAATTCTTCAGGCATCATTGCTAAAAACGCTTCTTCCGCGTTTGTTACATTTTCAACAGACGGTCCAAAGGGCAGTATACTTTTTTGTCTGTCTCTTGTTTCAGTGCTGTCATATGTTTTTAGGGATGCTTTAATCAAAGCTTCTGGGTTTATTTTCCTAAAATCTCTTACCAACTCTTCTGAACTGTCTGGTTTCTTGTGTAACAACTTTGCCAAAGCAAATGCTCGCTTCCGGGGGCCTTGAGGGAATAATTGTGCCAATCTATAAGTACCACTTTGGCAAATAGCTTTACTAAACAATCCATTAGCCAGTGGAGAATGTAACAGAAGAGAAATCGACGTACCACCAGCGTTGTTTCCAAAAATAGTAACACTATTTTTATCTCCATTGAATACATGTATATTCTCTTGAACCCATTTAAGAGCTAGAATGATATCTTTAAGACCCATATTTCCTGATACGACATCATCTTCTAAGTTAAGGAAGCCAAGAACTCCTAATCTATAATTTACTGTCACTAAAACTATTTCTTCGGGCATAAAAAAATCTGGACCAAAAAAGTCTGTACTTGAAGACCCTGAGGTAAAACCACCACCGTGTATCCAAAACATAACTGGAAGATCTCCTTTTGTCGAGTTTTTCGGTAACGATGGTGTGTAAACGTTGAGAATCAAGCAGTCCTCTTCTCCGCTTGGAAATCTGTCCATCAAAGGATCCTCTTGAGGACATCTGATCCTGTCTTTTGTCGCCACAAAGGTTCCCTCCCATGTTCCATAAGGCTTGGGTGGCTGAAAATTAAAAAAAATCATCATTAAAGCAAAAAAAATAGAACTCTTCAGTTGTCCTGCATTCTTTAAATGTGAGTAATAGCAAGTTTCTCTTCTCTTATTTTTCATTTTGCTCGGTCACTTGTGTGATGTTTCAGGAAGTATTCACGTTGAGGAAAACAGCCTTGAAGGGACATTTGTTAAAAATGACAGATTTTTAAATAAACTCGTCCAATTCAAAACCTATTGATTCGATATCTGACACTGTTCTAGTCACACACACATCTTAAATTAAGATAAAACACGCTACTCTTAGATTATAGATTTATCAGATTCTTAAACTACACGTGATATTAAAAAAGACTAACGAGCCTCTCTTATATGGGCTTTATGAAGTTTGGTTTTTGGTTAGATTTTTTTTTAAACAAGCCTTTTTTTGTTGAAACTTAAGTTTGAAACTTCGATATGAAGTTCACACATATTTTCCGTTAAATTAGACTCACTGTATTTTACGTAGTTACAATGGAGCACAATTGAGTCATTAAAATAATATTGTTATTCGATAGGAAAAAAGAGTAATCCAAACTAAGATTTTTTGGAAAAAATAACAATAAATATATATTAGAAAGAGAATAGACTAGCCCTCAAACGATCTACTATCATGGGAATATCCCGATCAAAGACACATCCAAAGGGGAAGAAAGAGGGAGAGCCCAACCGGAAATATATCAACTGGTACTCAAACCCACGCCTATATTCATGTTGACTAGTCCTTAATGCATAAAATTGATAAAGGTAATAGAACGGACCATTATAAGTAGTAACAGTAACTTTCAAATGTCTTGAAATCTCAATGTCAAAAAAGAATGAAAAATAAAAAATATACTAAGCATAATAAAAAATTTCCCAGTTCTAAATTACGAGAGTAATTTCGACCTACCTTACCGTTATAAGCACAGGCTTCTGAAGCGTCATATGTTGACTAGTCCACCTACAGTATTAGCAGGGACGACTAATTTCTGAATGAAAGTAATGAAATGCAAGTAGCCTAAACGAGTGGACATATATGTGTTAAATAATTAGTATTAAAATTATTAGTTGTAATAATTGTTATCTAGTTATAAGTTAGAAAATAAATATATTAGAAATTGAATGAGAGATAATTTTTCTAAAAAATTAAATAAGAGATAATTAAAAATATTAATTACACGTGGGAAATCAGAATTAATATAGGTCGTAGTTATGATATATTCATTAGATTTGTTCTTAAAATATAAATTTGTATATAGGTATAGCCTTTGGTAAATGTTTGTATTAATGATGACTATGACGACTACGTGCATATGTAACGTAGATACTATACGAATGCGAAAAATAATATGAAAAAAATAAGCTTAACGTTAAAAAGTATTACTCTATCGTTTTATGTGGAATATAAGTGGTCAACAATTAATAATAATAATAATAAGACAATTTATATAGCGCGATTTAGAGAGCAGACTCAACTCAAGGAGGCTCTAATTAAGGGTCCAAACCCAGTATTGTTGACAGGTTTAAAATATTACAAAAAACACTTGAGTGTAAAGATATCAGGATGGTGGTGGTTGCGTCCATTAGATAAGGAACTTTCCCGAATTTGCATATGTTTAGAAAAACATAGTTAGTAAGGAAACCACGGAAAACTTACCAAGGGAAAATAAACTACAAAAAAAACCTTGTGATAGTAACACATTCGGCTTTAGATGGAGTATAGTAAGTATGTAGTATGAGTAACAAACACAGGAAGGTGGAGAAGGAAGTATTTAATATCAACACTTGCATACATACTTTAAATCCAGTTTAAGTTCATTTTAAACATTATTTTCAGTTTATTCATATCGTAATACGAGTAGTTAGGAATTCTCATGGTGTTCATATAAACATTTATTTTGTAAGTGAAAACCTCCGTGATGTTTGGTGTACGACGCTAAGTTTCACCGGGGGCTTAGGGCTTGACTTCCGATCATACACAACAAAAGGTTCCAATTTGATAGGGTTCGTCTTGTAACCAAACTGCGAGTTTTGTTTGCTCTTCACGTGCAGTAACAAAGTGAACACGTGCCATGACGGACTGCGAGTTCCATACCTACTCTGGTGATTCCAAGTTCGAAGGTGCGATTAATGGTTCGAAGGTGCGGCCGGTGACAATGTTGTGTCCCAGCGATAAAATTTTATGTATTGATCACTTCTATATTATCTCATGCAAAATTGTATTATTTTCATGTCAAAGGCATTGCGCTACTTCTACCCTAAAGTCTTGCCACTTGTATGTACAAGGGCATTCCATGAATCCATGAATCCACTGGGCATTCCATGAATCAAGTCCTGTTCGGTGCTAGACATCAGGCTCTTCGGGCACTACAGCAAGTATAGTATGGACTACTGATCACCGCAGATACAAAGAGTCCATCTATCACGCGACATTCCCGCTTTTGACATGTTGTCCTTGGTTCTCCCCATCCTTATTCGAAGTATGTTAAGAGATCATTCAGAGCCAGCTCGTAATATCTCTAAAAATAAAATCCACTAGCCGGGGCCCAATATTTATCTCCGTTTGTTCATCCTAGCAATTACAGATGGTTATTCTAGAGGCATAGTGGCTCTAATTAAACTGTTATTTCTTATTTCATTTTTAAGTATCAATCATTTTGTTTAAGACAAAATATAATAAATTATAAGGTACAACGCGCATTTTCTCAAATAATATTCTTGTTCAAGAACGAGAGACAAACAACTAATTATCTTTGAATACCTTGAAAAATAAGTAAACCGTTTTTCATTCGTTTCATTTAAAGACTGAATAAAGTCATCCGTAAAACACGAGAAATATCTACAAAATCTTTTACTCTCGTAATTAATTTTGCAAAAGCTATTCACAATAAATGCCGAATAACGTTTAAATTGTGATATTTATAATTTATTTCTGTTAAAAAATAAAAACTAGAAGCTTTTCAAAATAACAAGTACAAATTAAGAACTCTATTTCATTGTTTTTTTTATGTTTGTAAAGTTTTAAATGAAATTCGGATAAATAATTTTCACTAACGAAAAATACGAGTATGTGTGGTGTGTACGAAAAATAATTGAGTGAATGTCTACGCTTCAAAGCCAAAAAGGAGTTCACAATGTACGTATGTCAACCCCAAAGTTGGATGAAATAAAGTCTGAAAGTGAACACTTGAATGCCAGATTTCTTAGATGGTTATGATACCAGCTAAGAAATCGTTGAGTAATTAAAGCTTGTTGTTTATGATGATGGACTGTTTGATTTTTAAAAACCATATCCATTTTGTGGCCAAGTGCTACAAATTTGAGTTCATGTTACATTATTTTTTAAAGTTAATAAGGTTTTAAATGAAATTCTCGTGAAAAATGTTTTTGACGAGTTTCGAAAAATATTATACGTCAATATATCGGCAAGAACCGGTTTAAATATATATTCAAAGCGCCACATGCCAAAATAAAACATCATTATAAAAATATGATGAAAAGTATTGATATTTTTACAAATTCTGCTATAAAAAACAGCGCACTTACAAACAGCATACCAACACAAAAATACATCATGGGCTTAATGCCAAAAATTGGTAAGTTAAACAAATATCTCAAATTAAAAGTTTATCATAATTTTTCTCAGCCTTGTATTGTGTCTTAACTAATGTCGAGCAGATTTTTTTCTGACAAATTCATCACTCACATTATTGTTAAAGAAATTGCAAGTGGGAGGTGTCTTACAAGATGAGTGAAACTTTAATAAACGTTTATTTTTTTCTTATATTATCTTTTTCCTTTCAATAAAAAAAATATTTTGATATATCATCACTGTAAATGAAGTCGCACCAGTTTTAGAGAGATAAAATCAAATAAAGTTTTTCTTTTAGATGAAAATTTTAAATAAATATATGTTTATGTGATTTTATAAAATATATTCAAATGGCTTAAAAACAGTTCTCAGGTTGAACAAGATCCCAAAACCGTAAATGTGTTTAACAATCAAAGGAAATTTAATAGTTACATATAACGGTGTGGCCTAGTTGGTAAGATACCTGTCTCCCGTCGGAAGAGATTGTTACATCGCAATAGCCAATGTAACGTTCTCTTCCAACCAAACAGAAAAGTATTAATCAAGCCTTACGTGAAAATTTAATTTAAACGCGCAACCACCGTGCTAAAAGAAAGCTGTCTTATCATCAATTAGGTCATAGAGGTCGTGGTTTCGTTAGTAAACAAATCCTATTACTTACATACCGGTATTTTATAATCTCTTAAAACTGCTTCAAGAATTCGAGAAGAAACAAAACGCCAGGACAACAATAAACTCACACAAACTCATGAAAAAAAAAACCGGAATCAAGATCGAACCCAGAATATTCGGGTGGTTGAGACAAGCATACTTATAACCCAGACATTTTAGGTTACGATGCTGATTCACTGTACATTATCCGATAAAATGTTTATTACGTACACGCCGTTCCAAAAAACTTTATATTTACTTAATTTTTCAGTGCTGTTTTTCAGCTTCAATTCAGGTTTTGATCGGAGGTGTGTAATTATAAATTATAGCATTGAATTAGGGTAGACGCAATACGCGATAGCATAAAACTTTTAAGGAGGTGTCGTAAACTCATACAATTTTTAAACAACAACTCAGCTAAAACAAAATCCGCAAATTCCTCAGCAAGCCACCATCTTTCAGATTTTAATCTATCCTTATTTTTATTCTTTGAAATGTCAGAACGTGAATCATGCACTTTTTTCTTCAGTTTTACAATTTACTCGTGAGAGCAGATTCACCTCAAAGCCGCGGAATTTGAACCCATTATTACTGGTATTGACAGATTGAAAATATTACTCGTATAATACAAAATGACAAGAGTAAAATAGGAAGATGGTGGTTGCAGCCATTAGATAAGGAAGTTTTCCGCATTTGCATATATTCTGAAAATCATATTAGGTAGGAAAGCCGCAGAAAACCAATTAAAAAAAACGCAGAAAACCAACGTATGAAAAATTATAGACACCTTTGTAAATTTTTCAATATAAGATAGTTATTCATTCGACTTTAGGTGGAGTGTATGTATGTCGTATTCATATATATAGTAATTATAAATATTTATAAGACTTCTCAAAAAGAATTATCTTCAAGTGTTTGCTAAAGCTGCACACGCCACATATGCATCTTACACAAAGATCGTTCCAATTGAAATATATTACTCTAGAAAATGAACATTGAATGAAGTGAGAAATATATCATCAAAACATTAAATATAACGTAATAATAATCTAACTGTTGCAATAACAAAATGAACACACTAAAATGACAAAAAATACACCATTATTGACTAAAGCTTATCAAGAAATAGACTATAAATATAATGGAATATAGTACATAGCTTCAGAAAAATTAAATAAATCCAAATTTACTTTAAAAAAACAAATAGAGAAGAACTAGTCTCCTCTCCCAGCTACAGTAGCGCCCGATCGTTTTGTGATCAAAGTGAATGATAGCCGACATGTCAACTCTCCTAAAGAACATCTCAACTTTTTCAGATCTGGCGTCCATTATAATGGACACAGAGTTCATATGCACTAGTGTTTCTGATAACAAATGAAGTGTAGGATACTGTTTTATCGACGTTTTGTGCGCACTCTATTTAAACAAATATGACAGAATATAACATTGAGTGTTAATGATACACTCACTGACTATAATCCTTTAAAGACAATACATTTGTAGTACGATCATTTCGTATTGATACACCACTACTGTCGCATGAACTTGCTGAAAAAAGGTCGAATAATAGATATATACTCGTAGCAACATGTCATTTAATATAATGTAATTTAATACAATATATCTGTATTGGATTATTCTTCTTTTAAATCATATTTTTCATTAAAAAACGGAGCAGCCCTACATTAATGTTTATACGTTTTCTATTTCGGAATGTCAGCGCTTTCCGCATCCCAGAATTTTTCCTCAAAGAGATATCAAGCATGAAAATATTTAGCAAATTAGCGAGATAGGATGAGCTCACACACAACGAACGAAAAACGCTAATTCTTGCTTTAATCTTTCTCCTTGTGTGATTACCGAACTCATTTTAACGCTGGTATCCGGAATATTATTCGCCCACTATTCTTACCGATTACAATTCTTTGCGGTCACAATTCTTACGTCTAAATTTTTACGTTTCAATTCTTCGTCTCGAAAATTATTCGCTAAATATGTATTGTATATACCTCTTCAGACCTGAATTAATTATATTGTTTTGAAAATTATTTTTGCTTGTGAGTGGATCACAATGTAATATTACTGTTGATAATTTATGCTCGGAGTATCGGTCCGATTTAAGGACACCTTACTCCTTCATCGAATATTGTGAAACGGACTTGGGTTATTTAGTTTGGATATTTTGTGTGGTGGAGTAAACAACGGTATTAGAGATGAAAGGATAGAGTACATATATTAATGTTATAATATACATATATGTTACATATCAATATACTAGTTAGTCAAAAAGGTTTGAAAGCGGAAATGAAAATACATTTTTTTTGGGGGGAAATCACTTTTATTGCTCAGTAGTCTCCCATAAGATCAATACATTTGGTCCAACGATCTTCCAACTTTGTTGTCCCATCACGGAAGTGACTTTCTGGAAGGCCTGCAAAATACTCCTCTACGACGGCTATAACCTCTTCGTTTGATAAAAAATGCTTTCCACGAAGGAATTTTTTGAGGTGTGAGAACAGCCAGAAGTCAGAGGGAGCTAAATCTGGCGAATAAGGTGGATGCTGCAACAATTCGTACCCCAATTCACTAATTTTCGCGATGGTTTTTTGAGCTGTGTGAGCAGGTGCATTGTCTTGATGAAAAATGTTTATTTTCTTCTGCAAACCGGGTCTTTTTTCACAATTTTTTTCATCCAACTGGTCCAAAAGGTCACAATAATAATCGGAGTTGATTGTCTTACCAGTTTGGAGATAATCTATCAATAAAATTCCTTTTGCATCCCAAAAAACTGACGCTAACACCTTCTTGGCCGATTTCTGGACACGAACTCGCTTCGGAGCCAAAGTGCCTGGTTCACACCACTCTTCAGCCTCTTGTTTTGATTCAGGATCATGGTGGTAGACCCAAGTCTCATCCATAGTGATGAATCGACGCAGAAAATCCTTTTTATCCTTTCGAAATTGCTCCAAATGTTGCTCAGAAAGTCGCATTCGAACGTGTTTTTGTTGCATTGTTAGCAAATGCGGCACCCATTGTGCACACAGTTTTTTGAAACCCAAAACTTCAGCCAAAATATGCCATGTTGTTCCATGTGAGATGCCTATGGTATCAGCTATCACATCCACAGTCGATCGATGATCTTCCAAAAAGCATATCCTGTATTTTCGCTATGATTTCTGGTGTTGATGCACTTTTTGGACGTCCTGAGCGTGGATCGTCTTCAACGCTTGTACGGCCACGCTTAAACTCCAAAACCCATCGGTGAACGGTTGGAAATGAAGGAGAAGACTCCTTTAATACTTTCACTATATTTGCATGGATCTCAGTAGCCGATAAACCTTCCAAAACAAAAAATTTAATCACTGCACGATATTCGGATTTTTCCATTGTTAAAAAATACACTGACACGTCAACTTCAAATGGCTTGTAAACAAAGAATGAATTGACAGATCGAAATGAAATTTTGAGTACGTTCTTATGAAAGATGAAATATTAAAATGGCGTAGAAATTCTGGTTTTGCTACTGCTCCATAGATGTCGCTTTCAAAACTCTGTGACTAACCTATTACTTATATTTGTATATGTCACAAGCGTTAATTTATATGTATATATAGAGCAAGGAAAGAGATATATACAGAAATATAAATATTTTAAATTATAATATACTGCAAAAACGGGGGATGGGGAATAACGCTGTGACTTTAAGATTAATAAATTTTAAATAGATAAATATGGGGTATAAATAAATGTATATTATATTTGTGTTCTTGGGACAATTGGGGACGAGGAATGGTTCGAAGAATTTGTTTCGGCATGGGATGAACTAAATTAATGTTCGCGTCGTGGTCTATGAGTGAACTAATTAGAGGGTGCAACATTATATCGTTTTAGTTATAGTATAGATGGCACCCAAAACGTTCCAAGTCGAAAATACAGTATTCATCACTTCATTTGTTATTCTAAAAGAGAAATATACCACAAGTTGTTTAAAAAGTTCATACATACTCTGTGTCCATTATAATGGACGCAAGACTAAAGGGGGTCAAAAATACATTTTTGATAAAAATTTATATGTTACAATAAGTTCAACACCTACATATGAATTTACACGGTGAACAAAAGTAATGTAACAATCACACAAGTTTTAGGTTTGCGAAAAATATTTCAACCAAACTAAAAATACTTGTTGCATAATTAACGACCTCAGAGGATTAATAAATATATAATAGGGTTTTTTCCACTTCCGTTAGCCTGTCCTAAAATATTATTAATGTTACAGTTAAGAATACCTTGTTTTTTTTTTATTTTAATAAAAACATTATAAATTTATATTTAATTCTTCTTAAGATAAAATAATAATAATGGAGACAATTTATACAGCACCGTTTCGAGAACAGACTCTCTTCAAGGGCGCTCTAACTCGGCATTCAAACCCACTATTATTAACAATTTTAGAATATAAAATAACAAGTAGAGTGTAAAGATAGGTCGACCTTGGTTGCCACTATTATAAAAGTAACTTTCCCGCATCTGCACATACCCAGAAAACAATATTAGGTAAGAAAGCCGCAGAAAACTTACAAAGGTAAGAAAAGCTATAAAAATCTTTGTAGGTTTTCCAATATGTGATAGTAACACATTTGGCTTGAGGTGGAATGTAGTGCATATGTGTCGTGTTCAAATATAATATAAAATTTTGATAAAACCCCTCAAAAAGAGTTGCATTCAAGTATTTCTTTAACCTGCATACGTCACCCTTATATCTATCACTTGAAGGCAAATGGACTCTAGAAAATGAACATTGGCCGAAAATAAAGATAATCAAATAATTAAATATTATGCGATAATAATTTATACGAGTATCTGGAATAACAACAATATATGGTCTGGAATAATAAATACTTAAGAATATATATATGGTATAGAAAGGAAAAAAAATACAAAGCTTGTGGGAGGCCAATCATGACTTATGTAATAGAGTGTAGAGCAGATACATCAGATACAGAATATATGGTAAGAACTAATAAAATTAAATTAATCAGAGATATTGCTGACAAAACACTTAGAGGTAGAGATCGATCTCCGAGAAATGGGGTAGAAACTTTAAAACACACTAGTGAGGCCACGAAAAGGATAGATAACATAAGAATTCTCTACTTGGCAATGCATCAAAAACCTGCTGACAGTCGTCCTCCGGGAACTATAAAATGGAAGGTAACTGGGGTCTACATCTCAAGAGAGGCTGTCATATTGATAACAGACCACATGTCTCACTTAAGAAGGTGAAGAATTTTTTAAGCTTTTTAATAGTTTTGGATAATAATACTATTAATTTATTTATTTGTGAAAAAAGTGTATAACATTTTTATGATGATTTTCTATAGTGCAAAAGTGATTAACCCTTCAGACACGTATGACGTGCACCGCACGCGCATGAAAACCACAACTCCTCACAGGGACGTATGACGTGCACCGCACGCGCACCAAAAATCCCACGCAAGGATGGACGAAAACAGTGCCCTGTGTAATCATATATTTATATGAGCAATAGTTTAACGATTTCGTTAAAAACGATCAAAAAAAATTAAACTTCCCTGGGACTGAAAAAATGTTTTAGGCATACGGGCCTGAAGGGTTAACATAAACATATATTTATCATAAATATAAAAATATATCTAAATATTTTAACAACTCATAAACAAACATAAATTTAAAGTTACATAGCAAAATTAAGTGAAAGCATTTAAAACAAAATACATAAAATAATAAAAAATTCAAAATCATATATAGGGTGACCCATCAGTCGCGCTCCAGTTTTATATGGAGAATTTAACAACAAAAAAACAAACGAAAGGGGTCAAACTTTATTTCCCAAATCAAAAGTCAATTATTTGAACACAACGCGCATATCGACGTAATTTTACTAATGAAGATTTTCCAGCAAAATCAACGATTAGGAAATGAATTGCCCCTTTGTTACAGCAGACATTAATTGTTAACTTATCTCGAGCTGGAAGACCGTGTACTATCCGCACTAATGAGAATATTCAAAGGGTACCAGAAAGTGATGCTGATGATCAAGCAACTTCAACTAAACGACGCTCAGTTCAGCTCCGAATATCTCGAATGACAATATAACGAATCGTATGAAGTAATTTGCACCTCTTTCCGTATAAAATTGAGTTGGTGCAATAATTGCAATCACAAGATTCACAACAACGCCTTGAATACATGCATCGAAGCGCGACTGATAGACCATCTGTACTTAAAAGATTCGACGATTGTATTGGTTTATTGTGTACGCATTATTTTACTTTAAAAAGTACACATTCTTGGCGAATTAACCCCAAAACACTGATGGCAAGGATATTAAACTTTCGATGACGATCGACAGGTTCAACATGCTGCAACTTTTCTTTAGGCATTTTTACATAGCGCTATTTTTGTATATTGCTTAATAGTACTCGTACCTTAACAGTGCATGGTAAGGATCATATAGCTACAGAAAAACATAAATTCAGATTTAAAATGATCTAAGAGTAAACCAGTTTGCAAGTCAATCCGCCAACACGAACCTGGAACGCTCACTTACTTAGCGTTACTGCTAGCCATTTGGCCACGGCCGCCGACTAGGTATGTATGCTATTTTATTCACATGAAAACGAAATCTAAATAATTTGACATCCATTTATCATTTCGCTAAAAAAAATTTACATGAACGTTTACATTACAGCATTATTTTCTTTGTATTGTAATACACAGGTGAATAAATATTTATGGAAGTTTGTTTAGAGTAAACTATTGAACTGATCAAATAGGGCTTTAGTCTTTCAATTCAGTGGAGACAAAATAAAATCGAAAAAAGATAATTTATATCAAATTACATGCATGCAAAAACCTTCTCATAAAATTTCTGCGATATATCTGACTTTCTAAATTTCTTTCGTTCAAAATGCTATTTTTTCATTCATTCGTTACATATGTTGAAACCATCTCAGGGTATTGATCTTCGTCTTACTCAACACGCCAGCCTCAAGTTCACATTTATCTTTGATCACTTCCGTATTCTTTCATAAATTATCACCACATAGGTCATTGTCATAGATTTACATTGTCATAGATTGTTCTTCTCAGTGGAGAATCCCATAGCCTAAAAACACGGAAAGTCAACTGATTTTAATCTGGGGGAGATAATTGGTTCCAAACGGAAAAAAGAACCCTTAAAATGGAAAAAATATTTTTTTGATATCTAATTAGAAAGCTTCCATAGCTTGTTTCTTTTAATCGATTCTGGCGGATTTGGCTCATTATTATTCTACCACCTTGAAGGCATTGCATATGTAGGTAAACGTTTTTCAGTTTTATTTATTAAAAAAAACATGAAGAATAAGTTGACTGGAAGAATTTTTCTGATCTCTTTAAAGACGCGCATTAAGAGTATATTCTGTGCACGCGACTTCATCGCTCACAAGATGATTGTGAAATTCTAATCAGCTTTTCATATTAACTTTATTTAAATCGCGTATAGTGGGCTCGTGTATAACGAGGGATACCTGTAGTAGCATGAGATTTTTTTTCAACCGTCCGAAAAGATGTTGAATAAATATAAAAATAACATTTATTTATAGCAGATGTAAAAAAACACTATCTCTTATGAGACAAAATAAAGTAACAATCTTGTTTAAGGTTAAAATGTCAACCTGTAAAATAATACAACACTGAACACACATCGTTTTTAGGTTACCATCGGGAATAACACCCAACATCCTGAGGTAGATAGCCAGTGTTCTTTTAGTTACTGCTTTAAAAAATAGGTCTCAGTCTGGTAAAAACTTGCTCTTGTCTTATTTTACGTCCACGTTTCATTCCGATGCATCAAAATTAGTACTAAAGTACTGTTAAGGACTACCATCTTGGCAGATTTTGATACTTTCCGGTTTGAGTATAATATGTTTTAGGACCCCATTGACTTTATTTCCTATCACTAAACGCCGTTCGATATCCCTCACATTTCTCCGCCACCTTAATAATCATTTAACTTGTTTAAATCTCTCATTACTCTCCCATGTATCTCATTTACTTTACTTGTCACATTTTTCCATCACGATGACTTTGGATCTGTTCAAGTACTCTCCGAGTACGTGTGCGAGTATTGTTGTTTCTTCACAAGCGTTAGTATTACCAATACGAGCAATGACAAACTGCAAGTGCCGTGCCTACTTCAATGGTTCTAAGTCGAGCCCGAAAGTAATATTGTATCTCGTCTAAGCTCTTCAAAATATCCGAATCGCCAATTTGGATATATTTATTGATACCATGCGAAAAAAAACAACATTTACAAAAAGTGAGTGGATCCAAAAAATCCGAATACTTTCTAATTGCTTAGTATTTAGCGTTGTCTAAAAACTGGATACGAAATTTCTAATTTATATTTAAGTTATTCAAAAATATAATATATATATATATATGGTTTTTTTTTTATTATCAACAGTTGTTAAACCAGTACTGAATATACTTTTTCTTCTCTTTGTCTGATGCGGTCCCTGTATTAATGCGTTGACCTTCGTCATCTGGAACTAAACGGCATCCACCATTTGTCTTAATTGACTCTGGATCTTCGTCACGTGGATCAACTCTTCAACTCCAAAACCCATCTAATTCCCTATATTTCTCAGCCAGGAAAGCCTTTTTTACCAAACATACACTTTTTTAAAACATTTCTTTTAAAATTGTTGGAAAAATTATTTATTTTAAATTGCGCATAATTTGTTCTTCGATTTTAAGATATGGGTTATAAAAAATATACAGACTTAAAAGTTTAAGAAAAGCGGGAGAAGAGAAGAAAATTTAAAAGTAATATGGACAAGTTAAACTTTGACAACACTGAAAAAGTGGAAAAATACAGAAGAAACCGTTATGATTCGTGACTTAAATTTTTTTCTTCCACAAATCATTCAAGTATGTTAATTTATGAATCGTTTTTTTACATGGCGTGGAAACATCGCCTTTGACAGTACGCAAGAGAAAAATTATTGATGCCTATGGAATATGGAAGGATGGTAATCTTGAGCCGGCAGTGCTGGCGGCAAGTGTAAATTGCAAAAAGGAGAACAGGTCGAGCACCCATCCGATGGAGAAACCTTGTAAAATTGCAACAGAGTGCTCATTTCAGGAGAAGCTATATTGAACAAGAAGGTACTTGTACTGGAGAGGGATGGTCAATGACCATGGTGATCACGGTCTTCAGAATTCAGGGAACATCTAAAAGGAAGAAGATTATTTTTGTTCAAAACATTATTTTTACGGCGTTTGGCTAGATTTCAAAGCTTTTTGCTCCTGTGAAGCACATCCAACATGGTTTTATTTCTGATATGGTTTACTCATGAAACTTTTACGATTTTCCGATAGCGCTCCATTTTAAAGCTTTAAATTAGGTCATCACACTGTAAAAGTTCATGATTTGTTTCCGTATAAAAGTATGGACCAAAAATAATACTTTGTCAACCATTATTTTGAAAGCAATTTTCGGAACTCTGTTGGACGAATAATTATGAAAACGTGTTGGTTGCTCTTATTCTTTTTTTGCGAGCTAATAACTTTATTAATACGTATCAATGTGCCTACATATTAAAAATGCTTCTCCTCTTCTACCATATACGCTAACGTTGCTATGACTTTTGAACTGGGTTGAATTTCTCTTTACAAGGACTGAATATAGGCTTTATTTTTTTGTAATTCATGATTCCCGAATTCAATTATTACACATTTTTTTTCCTGATATTTTTTGATCATCTAAATTCTTGAAAAATAATTCTTCATATTAATCGTTCTCTCAATTCTGAGGATCCTAATCCCCATATCCATCAACCATCCCTCTCCATGACAAGCGATGTTTCTATAAAACGTTTCCTCAAATAGGGGCATCGCTGTTTTTCCCCCTGGTCCCTCCATCGGATGGGTGTTTGACTTCGTCTTCTTATAGTAAATACTATTTCTGGGAAGAAATCTTCCCAGAAATGATCACTCCAGACTGGTGTGCTCCCCCGCGCTATGTCCAAAATATCGTAAGATTCTTCTTACACTCATAGTAGAGAGACACGTCTCAATCTCGGTCTCATAAATAATTGATCAATCGATTATTCTGGCAATCCATCGATGCGCAAAAGCAACCTCAAATATCATATAGGTATCTGCACTATAAAAAACGAAGAATAGGACCAATTGAGTCTTGGTGTTTCTTTGGTTTCTTCGATCACTTCTAGGTGATAAATTGCTCCGTTAGTCATCTGGACTTCGCATTATCTACTTAACACCTCACTTGACATTATTAGGGTACTACAATATCTTGTTTAAAAGTAGCATTCAAAATTGCACAGGACCTTAAAGAATGGAGACGGGCGATGCACAATGTTTCAGATATAGTGGAGAATCACCAGTATTATGGATTAACTTGATAGAATTTCCCATTTTGGTTTCAGTTATTCATAATCGTTTGTAATACATTTGGTAAGATGCTTGTTTTCCAACCCGGTTGTCACAGGTTTGATTATCATTGGTAACCAGATTATTTAAAAAAATACTCAAGTCTAGTTTTCAATTAATTATGGTTTAAATACTTTTCTGCTTGCTTGGAAGAGATAGCCACTCAGTAATAAACTCACCAGGTTATACGAAATTGTAATATAATACATTAGGTAATTTTTCAAAATTATTCAAGGGTTTCTAAAAAAATGTAAAAAGTTAATGAAACGAGTTTTCTTTACATAAAATAAACCCGTCGAAAAATCTTACTTTCATCAAAAGCTTATTTTGCTATAAAAGGTAAAAAATAAATAAGTTCACTAACCATAAATCTCAAGTCCCCGACAGGAGGCTTGGCATAAGGGATACCTTGGAACGAGTAGTACAGCCCGCCACCATGATTGACAGTTTTCAATTTTCTTCCCATCACTCTTCCTTGACTTACTTCTACCACACCATCTTCTATGTTACAAAACACTTTTTGATGTACAGCCAATTGCAAAAATAAAATAGCTAAAACCGTCACAGGCTTAACACGTATCATGGCTGAAACGACTCCTGAATTCATAAACACCAAATTTTTCAAATACTTGAAATTAAGGTGGCAGAATTTCTGAAACAACTCTCACTGAACAAAAAATTAATATTTAACTTTTCTCTCAGAACACTTTTAACTTTGAGGGATCTTTTTTTAAGACCACAATGTCTTTCGTCTGATGTTGTAAAAGTTTTTCAATGTTCAACACGATATGGCGAACTTTTTTGTTGTTAAACTTTGGGGCAAAAAATTAACAAAGGTTTTTCACTGAGTTATTGAATATTTTCCATTAATGCATTTAAGCTATAGGGCCGAAATGAAATATGATTTTTTTTTGTTTTGAAATTTCCTTGTGTTTTTGATTTTTTTTCTTCAGAATTTACTTCACTTTGTGTAATTTTAACTTTTTGTATATATTTTAAAGCAAACTTTGTAATAAGCTGTGTGATATTGAAATGTCTGTTATTGATTTATTTTTATCTTTATTGTAAGAAGTTTAATTCGAGTTATTGGGAAGTCTCTTATCATTTTTTATTTGTTCATGAAATTGAAAAGTTTTTTCTTATTATTTTTAATTTGCTATATGTTTAGTTCGTAATATTGAAAAGCTACTTATAAATGTCTTATTCTTTTTATTGGCGCATGTTCAATTTTCAATAAATTCATATTAACCTACCCTACCAAAACTCTAGAAAGTTGGAACAGTTCCGATTATAAATACCTTACCTCAGATTTTATGAGGTAAGACGGTGTGTTTGCTGAAGTAGAACAGCTTAAACATGATACGTCAATATATGATAAGGTATCGTCAATTAACAGAATAAATTGTAAGTCCTACTCGTCCATGAGTAATAAGTTGTTTTTATTTGTGTATTTAACATATTCAATTTATCTTATTTTCTTACTGTACTTGTTTTAGTATTTGACTGTGTTATTTGACTAAATAAATATATCTTGATCTTTATCTGTTAGCACAGACTTATTTTTGCTTAAAAATATTATTTTATGTAAATTGGGAATGAAATACATAAAAAAGGTATTATTATACTGAAGACATTTTTAAATATATTTTTCAAACGTTTAAAACTTAGAAAATGCTTTTTTGTTGACAATCGTAATGTCGTCTCCATAGTCCAGTTGTTAACATGATTGATTAGTATCCGCGCTTAGTAGACACTTAACATATACCATATTCTTGGAGAGCTCTTCTCGCAATAGTTATTACGAAATGGCGCAAAGTAAATTCATAGGTTTTTCCCATTAAAAAAGTATGAAGAATTAAAACACGAATAAGCTGGTACTAAAGAAAAATAGACTCATATTGTAAATCAATTTATAAATACCACAGCTTTGCCACTTCTGATTTCTGACCATTTTTAATGAGTATTTTCTATAAATTATGAAATTATTTTAAGACTTGAAATTATGCATTAAGTTTTATCATTCAGACATGCTCGTACTTATCGTCACGCCGTGTTCCTTTTGAGTACACAGGAAAAACTATATATCCATACATATCGTCACGCCGTGTTCCTTTTGAGTACACAACAAAAACTATATATCCATACATATCGTCACGCCGTGTTCCTTTTGAGTACACAGCAAAAACTATATATCCATACATATCGTCACGCCGTGTTCCTTTTGAGTACACAGCAAAAACTATATATCCATATATATCGTCACGCCGTGTTCCTTTTGAGAACACAGCAAAAACTATATATCCATACATATCGTCACGCCGTGTTCCTTTTGAGTACACAGCAAAAACTATATATCCATACATATCGTCACGCCGTGTTCCTTTTGAGTACACAGCAAAAACTATATATCCATACATATCGTCACGCCGTGTTCCTTTTGAGTACACAGCAAAAACTATATATCCATACATATCGTCACGCCGTGTTCCTTTTGAGTACACAGCAAAAACTATATATCCATATATATCGTCACGCCGTGTTCCTTTTGAGAACACAGCAAAAACTATATATCCATACATATCGTCACGCCGTGTTCCTTTTGAGTACACAGCAAAAACTATATATCCATACATATCGTCACGCCGTGTTCCTTTTGAGTACACAGAAAAAACTATATATCCATGCACACAACATTTATTTATTAACTCTTCATTGCAATAACAATCTAGCGGGATTATTTCCAGGTGGCAATCTCTTCCAGCCAACCAGACAAAAGTAAATGAACAAGTTACATGGTCACAAAAAATATTCAAATGACCACCCATCACCAGAAAATTCGAAAAATTAGGAATTAAACACGTTATATTACTGACTAAAAATTAAAAGTTTTTTAGTCGCCTCTTAAAGCATCCCAAACACGGAGCAAGTCTAACATTGGTTTGTAAATGGTTCCAAAGTCTCACTTCATGGACAGTAAAGGACGACGTAAAAAATACACAATTCTAGTCACGCACAATCTTCTATTATTTATACTTTTCACTTTAACTTCTTTTAAAATCTAATCCACTTTAACCAGTCTCATTCTTCTCGGTCAACTTCTATGCATACCTTTTACTTCTGACTTTTATACTCATTTAGTCATTTATTCTCTCCACATATCAAAATATATCTTAAAATTCCTTTCATCATCTACTTAAAACAACCATGCATTCAATTTGTATTTCTTTATTTACAAAACAACCATGCATTCAATATATATTCCTTTATTCACAAAACAACCATGCATTCAATTTGTATTTCTTTATTCACAAAACAACCATGCATTCAATTTGTATTTCTTTATTCACAAAACAACCATGCATTCAATTTGTATTTCTTTATTCACAAAACAACCATGCATTCAATTTGTATTTCTTTATTCACAAAATTTTCATGAGTGGACTATTCCCCACAGCACCCAATCCTAATTTTATTCTTTTTCTGCCAAGTCTAAATTTTACTTTCATACGCCAAGTTGGATTCTGAGATACTATTGTATATTTTTTACTATTCACTGTTTTCTAAATCTTTAAGTAAAGCATGAATAAATCATTAAAGTCACAAACGAATAAATTGAAAGTTTCACTCTGATTCCCGAGAGAATAGTCACTTGAACATTCGTATAATGTATTCTCACTATTTTCACTTTCGTTCGATATTTTTGAAACACACTGAAAACTTCAACTGATTGGTATCGCTCGCTACGCACACCTGTCCACCGTTGTGTTGGAACAATTTTAATTGCCCACGATACGATCAGCAAGTATCGCTCACAATGTTTGTCTTTTTATTTTATGACATCGTGTCTTTTGGTTCGTGATATTATTGATTTAAAACTGTCTGTTTTTATATTTTTACTTTTCAAAGTCACGCCTACTATTTTCCTTAAAATATTCTCCATATCTCTGTACTGTTGTATTGTGTTACACTTTCATTATAAACAATATAACCTGATGGATATATTATCATGTAACAATCACTTCCAGCCAACCTGAAACGTGTTCTACAGTCGTTAAGGGAGAAACAGACTGAATTTTTAAAAACGTCGTACAAACAAGAATAAAATCAACAACCCTTGAAATGGAGGACAGTTGTCTTATCCACTAAAGCAAGAAAGTTGTCGTTTTTTTAATAAGCAAGATTTAATTATAATTTATATAACCTTTGTTCTAAAAACAGCGGGTTTTTTAAATGGAGTTTCATGGTACAAGGGTGTCTAAAAAGCACTTTGTTTTCAAATACATAACAAGCAAAAAATCCATACAATTTCCGAAATAATTATGACATAAACTTCTTCTTGGTTATTTATTAATAATAATAATAATGAAAGGATAAATTATGTAGCACCGTTTAGAGAGCCAACTCTTCTCAAGAGCACTGTAACTCGGGATTCGAACCCACTATTATAAACAGATTTAAAACATTATTAAAAAACGCGTTAAATTTAAGAGAAGGGATGTGGTAGCTGAACCCGTTCAATTAAATTACTTACTAAAACCTAATCAGTTTATTTTTTTTCCTTGAAAAATATATCTGGTAAGAAAATCGCAGAACACTTGCCATGGGACTACGAATTACAAAGAAAACTTTTGTAGATCTTCCGATATGGGTTAGAAACACGTATGGCTTTAGGTGTAGTATGTTAAATTCTACGTGTTTGAATTCTGAGAATTGAGATCATCATGGTCATCAACCATCCCTCTTCAGTGCAAGCAACCTTTTGCGCATTGTAGCGCTTCTTGAAATTTGTAGTATGTTACATTTTTGACCTTTACTATTGGATTATTACTCGACATTTGCTTCTTTTGCTTTACATTCTTTCCTCCAGGGTCTTCCTCTACCTATGATATATATGTCCAAAATATCATAAGATGTTTTTTACACACAGCACAGATAGATGCATCTCAACTTCAAGCTGTTCAATAATCGTAGAAATCACTACCAACAAACCAGATAGACATTACAGTATCGTAATTGAAATGGAATCTGACTGGAAACATTACTTTTAAAAATTGGAAACCAACGTGAATCAAACTGCTACCCCGTAGTCGAAAGATCGATGCCTTACCAATAAGTTACAAGGTTCTTTTGACCTAGTTGACCTGACCTAGTCTTGGTTCCTATCTTAGTTCAGGAAATCTTAAGTAACTCGGAAAAGCTCCTCAACACCAAGACCTACCCACTTTCGGAAGTATCGTAATCAGGACTACTACTCTATTACACTACAGTTTTTTTGTATACATCACATCCTGACGAGTTTATTACCATATGCAAACTCAATGTTTTGTATACATCACAGCCTGGCGAGTTTATTACCATATGCAAACTCAATGTTTTGTATACATCACAGCCTGGCGAGTTTATTACCATATGCAAACTCAATGTTTTGTATACATCACAGCCTGGCGAGTTTATTACCATATGCAAACTCAATGTTTTGTATACATCACAGCCTGGCGAGTTTATTATCATATGCAAACTCAATGAAAATTCAGACGGAAACCCTTTTCAAAATAATCGCGTTCCATCAGAAATTTAACCCGTAATCTCTAAGTTGGTAGACAGATGTCTTTCAAAATCAGCCACAGAGGCTACTTTTAACCCTACACGGTCTTCTTTTTTTTAACCTAAAGAATAACAAACTTCGTGGCCTAGTTGGTGAGATGCGTGACTTCCAACCGGTGGATTCAGCTTCGATTCCCGATGCCAACAAGCTCTAGACATGAGTTATACGCGCTAGGCACGAGTGAGTGTTCTTGCATCTTAATGTGCTGTGTATTATTGCTAACACGTGCATAACCTAACGGTACTTAACCCGGTGGCTCAATAATTTGGGGTGAAGACAATGTTATCCTCGAACGACACTATTCAATACTTTCAGTGCCATACGAATGATAACTTCCGTGGGCTAATGAATAACACGCCTGTCTTCCAGCCTGAAAGTTGCGGGTTCGATTCCCATTGGCACCCAATTTCGAAACAGTTTCTAGTTTGATTTTCAATAAACGTCTCATGGACATATTTCTGATTGGTTGAAAGTTATTATCACATTGCAATAAATCCGCAAAGTGTAATCAAATAGAGTAATACAATATAGTACATTATGAAAAAAAAACCTCAAGGATTGTTTCAATTGGGCAATATTTTGAATTTAGGATATTGTGCCTAAAATATTTCGTTGAACCGAGTTTCATAAAAATAAGCAGGTATAACCCCTATATTTAGGAAGAGATTCCAAAATGTTACTATTGCTTAGAAAGTCTGTATTATATAACACAAATAATTTCGTATTTTGTTACAATTTCCTCAATCCTATTTGCCACGTACTGCAATAATTATTCGTATACTTTTTGTTCTTGGAACACCTGCTGAAAGACTAATATTGAGCGTGAACGTGCCTCTGCAGACCACGTTGTGCCAATATTTATTTAAGATTCGCTGCATGAACTTGTTCAGTGTGCATTACTTTGGATTAAATTCATAAAAAGGTCATGGTTACATTTAACTAGTTACATTCAATTTATGATATGAATTAAAACCAATTAAACCTAAATATGCCTTAGAGATTTGGTGATAGATGCGTAAGCTGCATATCCGGTTGACTGCACCGTTCACTAACGTCTCTGTCATTTAAGAATTAGTGATGAAGAAAATAATCCTAACTTACTTTGAGCATGTTGCCAGAAAGAACAACCAAAGTCTTGAGAAGCTGTTGATCACGGGTATTTGAAGGAAAGAGGGGGTTTTCTACAAAATGGGGGGACCAAATAAAAGTAGAAACAGGATTTTCATTAAACGCTGGATTTAACATGACCAAGGACCGGGAATGATGAAGGCAAATGGTGCAAAAGTTCCAGACATAGAAGAAAAACACAACGCTCAGTATTGAGAAAACGATGAAAGAGAAGAAACAATAATACCATGTCTTGTTTAGAACTATTTTGTTATGAACTATCACCTCAAGAACGAATGGTTTTTGAATTAGTAAAACACAGATGATTGAATACAGGTATGTTAGAATGAGGTCTAGAAATGAGTTCAAAACTTGGATTTCAATAAAGAATAGCATGTGTCTCATTTACTTATACCTTTGGTACCGGTAATGCTGTCTGTGATGTTTGGGCAGATAACAAGAATATTAATAATGCTACAGAAAAATAAGTTCAATGGGGCTAGTTAAGAAAACTTCGAAACAGTTATGAATTGCTGCTACTTGCAGTAAGCGGCTTTATAAATGATTCAGTTCAGTTTGATTCTACTACCATCCACGCTCTTATTGGAGGACAACAGAAGTCTCCATTCATTGCGATGTATACTATGAACGTCACGTCACTTAGTGACGAAAATGGAACCGCCCAAAAGGTCTTCTCCGGGCGATGACACATTAAAGTGTAAACATAACATAATATTTCCAGTACTTTTGCAGAAAATTTCGAATGCAACAAAACTATAATTTAATGCCACTAGACCGGAGTGGCCAATCGATTAATGATTCATTGCACGATAATCCGACAATCTTGCGACTCTGTCTTTTGGTTTTTTTAATCGTTCTTAATATTAACCAAATACTGCCTTCTCGACCGGGAATTGATCCCTGAATATCTTCGTGGTTAATAAGCATGTAAACAACTAGATTACGGCGCAACTATAACACCTTACCTGGGAAAGCTAAATATGTACCCTTGTATACAATTGTGATAAACTTTTTTCCCAACAAACTACATTGACGTGTCAGAAATGATATAAATAAATATTTAACCTACTATAAAGTTCCTCTCCTCTTCGCCGGTTGGCGATCATCATTCGTTTATTGATCCTTAATATAGAAGCTCTGAACAAATATATAGCGCAACAATTAAACTACTCCCGTAAGTTCTTCAATCAGGATATGCGTCTTCTTCCCATAATCAGTTACAGAATCTCGTACTCTTCTTCTCGCATTACATGTCCAAAGTGCTCCTACTTTCTTCTTTTGGTGGTAGATAATATTTTTCTATTTTTATTAATCTTTTTCAAGATATCATTACAGTCTTTGTCAACCCATGAGACCCTCAGCATTCTTCGATACCACCACATTTAAAAGCTAGTTTTTGTGTTCACGCTTCAACACCGTGTTGAAGTACGGAGAATACAAAAGTTATTCGTTGAATAAAAAATATAATTATTAAACTACGTTGCTCAAACGTAAATACAGTCGGTAATCACAGGAAAGGAAATTAATTACTGTTGAACAATGAATTTTAATGGCGCATTTAAAAGATTAACTGCAAAATTATCACCAAACATAAATTGCCTTTTTTATGAAAAATATTCAAATGGAAAAGTTTTCTTTATGAATTATTCCGGATCACGTTTAAAATCTGTTGGATTACCATAGATTTTAATTTTAATTTTCAGTACATTTTTTTATTGATGGGATTTCCACAATTTAACTATTTAAATTTATGAGAAGAAAAAAATCTAGGTAATATACAATTTTTTCTTAGCAATTGTCATTTCTTACTTAATATTTTATCTTCTTAATTATACTTACTTGGAATCATATTTATTTATTAGGTGTTAACATAAGTTGTGTTCGTGTTTTTTTTTTCAAATTTAAAAATGAGCACCGAAAGTAAAACAAAATGTTAACGGTCCGTCATTCGAAAGAAACTTTTCTGATCTACAAGATATTGCATTTGCTTTTACGTTACATACGAGTATGTTATTTTATTTTATTACAAGCCTTCAAAATGGATTGTCAAATAGACGAAAGTGAGCATTTTCGACACCTCCTTCTGTTCGCGTTCAATCGAGGGCAAAAAGCAGCCAAAGCTGCTCGCAATATTTGCGAAGTGTACGGTGAAGATGCTATGAATGAATGGACAGCTCTTCGATGGTTTTTGCGTTTCAAAGATGATAATTTCGACCTGAAAGACATGGAGCGTTCCGGGTGACCAGTGAACTTCGATGAGGACCGCTTAAACCATATTATTCATGAAGATCCCCTTCAAACCACCGTAGAATTGGCTGAGCAGATGAATTGTAGTCACATGACTGTATCTTCTTAAATCAATGGGAAAAGTTCAGAAGTTCGGCGCTTGGGTTCCACATGTTTTGAGTGAAAAGAACAAAAATTAACGTTCGACAATTTCTGCTGGTTTGCTCGCGCGTCATCGAGCTACGCATGGCCACAAGCAAAAGTTCTTTTACCGCATCATTACTGATTTAAGATGGCGGTATAAAGTCATGTGACTACAATTCATCTGCTTAGCCAATTCTACGATGGTTTCAAGGGGATCTTTATGAATAATATGGTGTAAGCGATCCTCATCGAAGTCCACAGGGCATCCGGAACGCTCCATGTCTTTCAGGTCGAAATTACCGTCTTTGAAACGCAAAAACCATCGACGAGCTGTCCTTTTATTCATAGAATCTTCACCGTACACTTCGCAAATATCGCGAGCAGCTTTAGCAGCTTTATTCCCTCGATTGAACGCGAACAGAAAGAGGTGTCGAAAATGCTCACTTTCGTCTACTTGACATTCCATTTTGGAGGCTTGTAATCAAATAAAATAACTTGTAATCAAATAACGTAAAAGCAAACACAATATCTTGTAGAGCAGAAAAGTTTCTTTTGAATGACGTATATTCTTTACCATTCTGTTTTACTTTTGGTGCTCATTTTTAAATTTGGAAAAAACAGACACAACTTATGTTAACACCCGATACTTGAAGCTCCGTGCCGAGACCAATTTGCTTTCATGCCCTGTTCTTAAGAATCATTAATGGCATTTCGTGGATTTCTTGAAATATATCAATTAGTTGATTTGTTAACTTCATTGGAACTAATATAATTTTACCTTAAAAGGCAGTAGTCTCATTCAATAATTTTGAACCGGTTCGCATGAACCGATTGTTAAGATTGAGTACACCGATTATTAAGATTAAGTACTGTTGCGTAGAACTGGTAGTTAAAACCAAGAATCTGTCTGGCACAGAGACAATTCGGTTAGACATCGTCGTTTGTCTTTAATAAGATCCCGTAGATTAATAATTAGAATGAGGTACGATTTGATGTACAATAAAGGTGTGCAGTGTTTTTTTAACCACTTTGCACGAATTTCTCCTGTTACACAAAGAGAGTCTGCTTCTAGCGTTAGCTTATTCGTTAGGAATAATATCAGCCAGGATTCTTCTCATACTGCTAGGCGGTACCGAGAATATATCAACAGTGTCATTCAGTTGGTTCAATATCTCTATACCACGCGTGACTGAGTGTTTAGCCATGATATTCGTCCTGTAAATTGGTATGTAGAACAGAGGGTGATTCCTTGCATGGCTATATTTATTGGGTACATATAAACTTAGTGCTTCTAGAATCGCGAGACAGTTAAAGCAACCTTGAAAACCCTTAAGTTGGAATATCGCAATGGATTCTTGCCTTTTTGTTTTGAGGCTTTTATAGTTAAACACCGTGAGAAGTTAAACATGGTGAGCATATTTTGGGTAATCGCCCTTCGTTCTGTACCATAGATATCTAAGGATTTTTTTTTATGTGTTCTATATTGTTTTTTTTATTTTGAGCTGATGAGCATATTCTAATTAGATAATTATATAAGTTTTGAAGGATATCGGTACTGTTAAATTCTCTTGATATTCTCATTATAAAACCGAGTAGTTGGGTATCAAACGCGAAACATGGCTAACGAACGTGAGTTCGACATCAAAGGTTACGCCCAAATCTTTGAATTCAGAGTATGACTTTATTACCTTGATTGTGATCACGCGGGGGTTGTGGGGTGAAAGGGATGGAAACGAAGGTTTTGTCATTACTTGATTATGATATTATTATTTTCTCTTTAATTTTTTTGTTGCTTTGTTGAATGTTATTTCAAATTTGATTTGTTTTATTTTTGTGATATCGTAATGTATTTTTATTAAAATTAAATAAAGATGTAGTATTGTAACCTAAACCGAAACCATACATTGAAACAAAAATATTGATGCAAGGATATGGATATAACGATATTGCATCGTTTTTGTTTTGGATCTTGAAAACATAATATCAGATTAGCTATACCATATTTCACATTATTTTTTTTCTCATTTATGTGCAACTATGTATTTTCAAAAATTTATTTTTAGTTGTTTCAATTCGGTTTCTTTCACTCCCGAATGGTTTACTTTTAGGCCTTTTTCAAGGGTTTTTATTGTTTTACAGACGCTTAGTGACTCTTCCACATAAATGCTTGGGACAAAGTTGAAATACAAGTATCATAATACGAGTATATAAAAATTACGAATATTAAAAAAAAACATCGTTTCATAAAGTACAACAAAAGTGTAATTCAAGGTGTTACGTGTAAGGTGGTATAAAATACAATGTTTATTGCCATGTGGCAATCTCTTCCAACTAACAAGAAATTTGTATAAAAAGCAATAAGTGAAAACCAAACCGGGATTCTTTTTAGGGTTCTAACGGGAATCGAACTAATTTTACCGAGGTGGACTCATATATATGAATCAAAATGTTCATCGTAAAAGAAATAAAGTTATTAATTTGTAATTTTTATCAAGTTTTACCGCGAATTGGTTTATGTATGAAATCCATAACTAGTATGAGCAATAAAACAATGATAAAGAATAATCTTAAATTGAATTCTTCAAAAAATATGAAACAAAGATTGTAAAATATGAGTCTTTGAAAACAAAGATACGCCAAATCCATCAAATTTCAAACAGAAAATTTATGTTTTTTTTTTCATGAATGCTCATCGAAACGATTACGAGTAACGTATGGATAGCGTGAATGTTTTAAATAAAATGAAGAAAGGAACTTTAAGATGGTGTGGACATATGGAGAGAATAAATGATAAAAGAATGACTCAGTGAGTATACTCGTACAAGTCAGAAATGCGAGATGCGTGGAAGAGACCAAGGAAAACGTGACCAAATGGAAAAGAATTTTAAGGAAGGTAAAGCTACTTAGACTAATGATGTAGATTTTGACAGAAGATGAAACCAAATGGAACAGATTTTGGAAGAAGGTAAAGTGAAAAGTATGAATAATAGAATATTGTGCATGACGAGATGTAGAAATGTGATGGATGCAAAAGTTATATGTTTAAATAGAAAAGTTTGGAGGTCTGCTATCTCTGCCTACACCGCAAGGGGCATGATATGTATAGATATGTATAGATATGTATATATATACAATACAATGGCTTTTTTAATTGATTCGTTTTCTTATTTAATTTGATATAAAACTATTGTAAAATTAAATATTCTTTAAGGATATGTAAAAATAATTCATATTTTTATAAAATTCCTAAATTAAAATGTTTTGAAGCATTTAAATATTTTTTTATACTAAATTAGTTCAAACATTTTATGTTATCTAAATATTTATTTAAAAAAGTCATATTTAATTTGTTTACCAAAAAATAAAACAAGGAGTCTGCATATTAAATCAAGTTATCAAAAAATTTCTTTAACACCATTAGTGACTTAACGAAGATTTAAAAATATATATGTGTACATATATATGTTCTAAAATGACGCTCTTAATAAAATGTGACGAAACTCCCGTTGGTAAGATGTATTGTATTATATGACACATTCGTTGTATACAGTACAACCTGGCGAGCTTATTGCTATGTGGCAATATCTTCCAGCCAACCACAAATATGATATGTTAAAGTGATGCCTTCAATGAAAAACAGACTGGAAAAAACCTGGGATCCAACGGGCATCCATCCCGCAACCTCCGGGCTGGCAGATAAGCGTCTTACCAACTAGACCACAGAAGTCGTACCTTCTACTCAAAGGTTTCCAGTAAAATTCCCGTTTCTAATAAAAAAAGTAAATTTTATGATTCATCTATAGGTGCATACGAAAAGTTATTACTTCTTGGTGGCATACTGCGAAACCGGACAGCGTAAGAAATGTGGCCGAAGATAAAATAATCCACTAATGTTCTCTCCCAGTCACTCTCTTCAATCTCTTTGCATCAACATTGCGTGTAACCGTGAAGTGTCAATATTAGAAGGCGAAAGAGAGACATTAATAATAAAAGTATGGCTAAAGTGGATGCATGTGGAAATTTGATCTTAGACTATTTAAACCCGTAAATAAAACAAAGAACGAAAGAATGATCCAACGAATGTACAAGTCACAAGAACACGATGAGTGTGGAAGAAGTTAATAAAAAAAACTTGCCGGTATTAAACAAACCAGATCTTAAAACTAAAATCTTATTTTATTCCTCCTATCAATATTTCATCATAAGATGTGATTTTTGATCAGACAATATATTCACTGTATTTTTACGAAATATTTGTTTGGACTCAATATTGATAGGAAAGAAAAATATTTATCCCGAAAATCTTACAATTGAATTGGTGTAATATACATTTTAAAACAATTTTTATTTCAAAACTAACAAATATTTTCAGTCTTGTTATAAAGGTTCACGGCTTATCATGCTTCTCTCGTGTTAAATTTGATAAAAAAAACACACGTAAGAAGTTTCGCTAAATAATTTTAGAACACGTTGATTTAAAACAAAAATTGTACTCTATGTTACAATAAACAAAAAGTTATTTAAGATATAAAGTATTTCATTTAACAAAGTGAAAATTACAATATTTTAGATATTCGCAGTGTGGTTTGTAATTTTCGTCTTTGTCAAAGATTCACAATGAGATATTTTAAATAAATTATTATAAGACAGTGAACGTTTTTTTTAATATTTATAGGAAAACAATAACAAAAATCATAGATGGTAATCCTAACAAATAAACGCGGAAAAAATACAATTTTTTTAAACTTTTATCGTATCGACGCATTCAAGACTAAAGAACTTTTTCTTCAAATTGTATAATTTTCTTTTGTAAAATCGTTCTAACTGTTTTATATACGAGTATATTATATAAATTGAAAATAACGATATTCGCAGTGTGGTTTGAAAGTTTCATCACAGTCAAAGATTAACAAATAAATATTTTAAATAAATTATTACAAAACAGTGAACTATTTTTTAATACCTGAGGGGAAAAAATAATCAAAATCATAGGTATTTACACACCTATGCGGAAAAGAATAATAATTTTTAACGCTTTAATTGTAACGACGCATTAAAAACAAAACAACTTAATCTTCAAATTGTATAATTAACTTTGTAAAATCAGGATAATAGTTTTATATTAATTAACACGGTTTTATTTTATTTCTCCAATCAAAAAAGTTCATGCACGAAATCATGTATGAAATATTCTTATTGGAGTTGTTGCTTTGTTGAGTTTTCTTAAAAGATACGCAACGATTTAAATACGTTGCAAACCTTCATTCTTAGGGCGATGTCGGAAAACATTACCGAGTAGTCAGTAAACACGCCAAAATCACTCACCTAACAACCCGCATTTGCGACCACAACGTGAACACGTGTTTGAGACGCTCAACCTCCCGCTTTCACCATCAACCAATCAATCATTTAAACCAACTCAACGTGGCAACAACTCCGAAAAATATTTGCAGCTTATCCAATTTTGTATTAAATGCGTCGGTATATAATACGATTTGGGGTCTTGTTACCATTTTGACAATATCTTCCAAAGCTATTTCCATTGGACTGTATAAATGTATGTAATCCGTATTTTTAAATTGAATTTTAGATTAATTTTTTGCAGTGCACAAGACCTGCCGAAATGCATTACGTGTTTCAAGCATATGTCATATTTACACTTCAAAATATGCTTTTTAAAAATACATATTATGTACCCGTTAATTTTGAATTATTAAAAATTACTACAATTATTCACATTTGTGTATATGCAAACTTTTAAGTCATTGAAAATAAAATACTTGATTCTCCACACTTACTCATTGCTTTGACAAATGCTTTCAGGAGACCCAGTTTTATTTATCTATTTTACACTTCATTGTCAAACAATCTGGCTGGCTTATTACCAGGTATCAATCCCTTCCAACGAATCAGACAAAGGTTAAATAAAGGATGTTATATGATCGAAAAAAATCAAATGATTATTCTCCTTTACAAAATTTATGAACAATATGCATAGTAAAAGTGAGATATCATTTATTATAGGAAAAGGAAGGAATTATGGAGTGAAAATAAAAATCAGGAATGAAACATTGGTGTATAAATAGTTTCAGAGTATCACTGCACATATAGTAAAGGACGACGTAAAAGAAGATCGGTTAACTGGGAAAACCAATAAGCAATCTTTCTTTGAGCGTGGCGTAAGTCCATGTTCGAAAAGAGGCAACATATTTTCGGCGAGATAAGAGGGGGGGCGGGGCAGTTAAGAATATTCTAAAATTATGACAGTATATGAATCTTTATGTGCAATGATGGCAGCAAAACTTGACTGGGATTCACTAACGGTTCAAATACATTTTTCGTGCCAGGCACAAGAGGTTTTCAGTAAAGCCGTTCCTTTTGATTGTAATGGACACTCCTTGAACCACGGTTCCACTCACATATAAAGCTATAGTATTCAGTATACCCGCCTTGCAGATCAACTAGTATCACGGTGACTTTCATATCACTACAAATCAACCATTGATATTTCCTTTCGTTTATTCTGGTTAGAATATGTTTTATATTTTTGTAATAACAATTTGCCGATTCGTTAAAAGTGACACAAAGAGCATAACATATACAGTGAAACCCCGTTTTTACGTTTTTAAAGGGACAGATAAAAAAACGTAATTGAAGGGAAAATGTAGATTCGGGGTTAGAAAAAAAATTTAAAATTGAAAATTATTTTTTATTTAGATAATCACGCAAATCGGAAAACTTTTTTCGATCGATTTACGATTTTTTATTATCGTAGCCAAAGTTGCAATGGGTATCCCCAAATCACGCGCGAGCGAAACACGTGAACCAACATGTTTATTCACTTTTTCGAGAATTTTCCTTTTCTCTTGAATCGATATTTTTCTTTGCTGAGACATTATTCGAAGGGATTCAACGAAAATTTAAAAGAAATGAAAATAATGTAAATTGACACACGACAATTGACAATTGAAATTGTATGCACACGACCGACACGTTTAAAACACAAGCACAGATTGGCCTGCCTATACAGTCTGCCTGCCTCTGATTCGCTAAATTTCCCACCAATTGCATCGTATTACACGACTCTATAACGTGTCTATAAATAGAAACAATACACACGTGTCTATAAATAGAAACAATACATTTCTGCTTCCTAATATTCATTTCAAATATTTTAAATCGTCGCGCATTTAATTAAACATGTTTATAAATTGATTTGCATTTTAAATATTTCAAACGTAAATTGCGGGAAATAAAAACGTAAAACCGGGTACTAAATGTACTATTATAAAATAAAACGGGATTGGAAAAATTGAACCCAAATAGCGGGAAAACGTGAATTCCGGGCACGTTAAAACGGAGTTTCACTGTAGGTATAATCAGTATAACATTTGCGGGTGGTGTATAACATAATAACAAGAACTAACAAAAGTCAATATCATTTTCGATTTCAGCAAAAAATTCACTATTCAACAATTAATTGATTAAAATTAAAAGATAAAACTCTCATCATCCAGTCGTTCTTCATTACTGATAGTCATGAGCTATGGAATGTTGGTGGCACAGGTAGCGACGTCATGTCTCCACTTCCCTCACAGTTTACAGGCTTCTCCAAGCAATTCCTTCACCTGATCACTCCATATTGCTGGTGCTTTGCTTCTTCGGCACAATTCCTATGTCAATCGTCTGACTTACGTTTGGAAATGTGCCCGAAAACCCCCGCTAGAAACGTACACTCATATATCATAGATAAAACTCTATACTCAATTTATTGTATCGTTGTGGTGTTTAAATAATATTCATTTAAAAAAGTTATTCCAACTACATTTTAAACGGCTGCTTGTGAAAAGTTCCAACAAATTTTATCATTTAAAGGTTGGGTGAAGTTTTTTTATATTATTTTTTTTATTTTCTTTTTCGAATCTTTTTTTTTTATAATAGGCGATCCAGCCAAACTAGGGTGATTTGTGCTACCAAACTAAAGTCATATACAATAATATGGAGTCAATATAATAAAACCAATTAAAAAAATGACAATTCTAGATAATTCAAAGTTTCAACTAATTAAGCTTCAAAAATATAACAATCGTTCTATAAGTGGAAAAGTTCCTCGAAGAAAGAAGAAACGCAACATTCATTGGACGCGGTAAAGATCTTTTTTTTTCTTTAACCTGGCGAGTTTATTGTCAGGTGGCAATATCTTCCAACCAACCAGAAAGATGTTTTTATAGGCCCTAAGTGTTAACCAGACTGGAATCCTATTTAAAAAAACCTGGGTTCCAGCGGGAATCGAACCTTAAATAGATATGGCTTGTAGAAAATAAAATCTGTCTCACAAAGGACAACCAAAAAATACATGGTCTATAGTTTCATCATCCAGTCTACACGCGCAGCCGGAGTTCACCGCAATACCCATTTTGTAAAGGTGACTTGCCACCACGCAGTGGCACATGACAGGCACTTTCATCTTTATTGCATTACATTTAACAGTACAAAAAAATATATTGTCTTAACGAATTATTTTTATTTTAAATAATTGACATTTTTATTATGGCTACGATAAACATGTTTAATATCATCGATAACACGTGGCTTTCCCAATCGATAACATATCACATCAATAATATCAGTCTGATAACGGTTGAAACACGTAGCCCAGACACATGAACATACTCGAGTCGTCAATCTATATCTAACGTTTCTAAATAAATTACAGATAATCCATCAAGAAAAGTAGAGTTTAATTATAAAAAGAGAAAATAATTATAACTATGCGATTAAAAGTCAGTTGTTCTATCATATTTCTTTTATTGAATGTTGAGGTTTCGATTTCCGCAAACGATGCTATTGTGGAAATTCAACAGGGACGTCTCGAGGGTAAAATTGTGGAAACAGTCTCCAAAAGTGGAAATTATTATTCCTTCAAAGGGATACCGTACGCTGAACCACCTGTTGGTGAACTCAGATTCATGGTGAGTGTACTTTTCCATATCCATTGTGTGGTGGTGTACACGTACTTGCCCATTAAAAATTCACCGCGACGAAAAAGGTTTTTTCATTAACTTAAATTTATGTCGCGTTGTTTGACTTTATTTGATCATATTGTGGACATACGAGTATGTATTCAAAAAGGATCTAAAACATATTGTACTTGTTAAGAGGTATTTGAAAAAGAACATAAACAGATGTGTGATTGAATAGAATAAACATTTTTAAGAATATTTAACTATGAATCATACATTAGCTTAAATGTTTTGCACGTATAATATTGAAGTATGCTTATTTGGTATTTCAAATGCTTTTTGGGTAATTTTTCTTGTATATATAAGTGCCTAAAATATCAAAAATATCCAATACAAAAATGTACAACAAGGGTCCATAATTACCCCATGACAGTTACTATGTCTTTGGCTGCAAAAATCAAAATAATTCATACTACTAAGGTTTTCAAAATTATTAACATCATTATCATCACTATCACATGTATCTATTGCGGTAGGCAGAGAGACTAGATCTTCATTTCATTCTTCCTTGGCAGACATCCATCGCCTCTGCAAAATTCAAACACCTCGTCATAAAAATGCTTCTATTATAAATTATTTTCCCCCTCCCTTCATTAAGAAATTAATTTGTTTGGTCATGCCGCATTTTCTAGGTCTTCCCAAACTTCTCGTACCTTCTATACTACTTTTATAGGTTATTTTTTGTGAATATTTTATCATTCATTCGTTTGACGTGGCTGAACCATCTCAATGCTCCTTTTTTTATCTTAAGATCTACATATTCTTTCGATCCGTATTCTTTCCTAATGTTCTCGTTTACCATAAACTGTTTTCCACTTACTTCATATAACGCTCTCTTTATACCGTACTTAACTAACTTCCATCATTTTTTTGCCACATAACCGTTTCACTTGTATACTCTAATGTTCGGACAAAGATTCCATTATTTCCAGTAAGCTTTACTTGTCTTGAAATACTCCAATCGTTAAACACATTTTAACGTAACTATCACTCTTCTATACAGGTTTATAGTAGGTATGACATGTTTGGAAAGGCCTAGATAAACGTGTCAAGACCAAATGAATCGAAATCTGAAAGAAAGAAGAATTAAAACTTCTTCATGTGAGAGTCTTTATGACAAGATGTAGGAATGTAATGCACGCAAAAGATGTGTTGCAGAATAAAATCAATTGGAGATTTATTTTCTTTACCTACACCAATAGGAACATGGCGTAACGGTAGTGATGATGATGATGACGATTAAAGGTTAAAAACAGTGTTTTTTAAACCTTTTTCCGTCTAGTTTTAAAATGAAAATTATATCATACTAAACTACACCTAATTTTAACAGTTAACCACCAGCCAACTAATTTATAAATCAACAGGGTCTGTCATTTCACAAACTGGCGTCTAACGAATGGTATCCAAGTTTATTGTTTTTACACACATCCCTCGATTTACGCGGTTTCATTTAGCATAGTTTCACTTTCACGCGGTTAAGAAAAAAAATTAAAGACGATCTTTTCACTTATTATTTTAATGTTGTCTAGTAAATCATACATGTTAATGACTGTACACTCACTCACCTCAATCAGTGTGCTCTTCACTGAAGTTAAGGTCAGCGGAGAGGCAAACTAGCAATGCAATAAATAATTACTACATTTGTTTCACTATTTTTTTATTATCTCATTAAATAGTTACTACAAATGTATTAGAAAATAATATTTCTACCAATTAAAAAAGTTTTATTTTATTCGACATTTATATGAATTCTGGATCATAATTTATGTGAATTTCGATATTATGGAACGTATCTTCAGTGTCTAAATTTACGCGATTACGTATTTGATGAATTTTCTTAAAACGTGTCAACCGCATAAATAGAGGGATGTGTGTATTAACATACTAACTCTATAAAGATTCGATTGAACCAACATTAGTTTTCAACCGATTTTGCTCGTATCATTTACGTGCCTCAAAGATACTTTCCTCTAAAACATTTTTTCTTTATTATTGTGCTGTATCAACATCAATTATGAATGAATGAATTAAATATAATCCTCTGAATAAACAGTAGAGCCCCGATTTTCCGGACTCGATTATCTGTGGTCCTCTGTAGTACATTGTTTGTATTGTCGCGGTATGATACCGGCGTTTCACAGTTGTATCTGTCAAACATTGAGAAAGCTTGTTCTTGTATTCATCTTGAGTAGCAAAATGTATCATTTGAACTCTTAAAATATTCAACTCGATAAAAACTTATTTTGGATTAATCGTGTTTTTCAACTATCCGGGCTCGAGTGTCTCCCAATTACCACGGATAATCGGCGCTCTACTGTACTTTTTTTAACTGTTTGGTTATCAGAATAACGCATGGTAATAAAACGAGATAAATAAAATCGGTCATGTTGTTTCTTAATTCTTATCTTCATAAATAGTTTTTTAGAAGTATTTGTTTTTTCTTTGTATACACTTGCTGTATTTTCTTGTTTTTTTAATAATAGTAAGACTTAACATTTCTTACATTCAAAATTTCATTTATTTAAATATTCATCATAAAATTTATAATAACAGTAAGTTAAGTATTACACAGGATATATTTCAAACGTTATTTAGTGGCCGAATTATATTTTTAGTGACTTAAGGCGCTCTTCAGTGAACGTAATCTAACTAAAGACGCTTTCACTACATATGTTAGTAACACATTTATTAAACTTTCAACATAATTCAGCATAATTTCAACATAATTCAACATATGCTTGAAGATTTCTTTGCTGCCAGTCTTCTTCACAGAAAGTATATTTCTAAAATTAATAATTAAGTTTATTTTATTTTATATTTTTAAAAGATATATACTTATATTTACGAATGATTGAGAATACACACATTTAGGAAAAAATTACAATTTAAACTTTTGATTAATTTTATTTTAGCCTCCGAAGCCACATCAGGGGTGGGAGGGAACATTGAACGCCTTCAAACATGGCAATATTTGCAAACAATTGTCTGAAACTTCTGACGATCAATTTGGTGATGAAGATTGTCTATTTCTCAATGTATATACTCCTCGGCTTAAAGCAAATGATTCCAAAAAAACTTTGCCTGTAATGTTTTTCATCCATGGTGGAGCGTTTCGTTATGGATCGGGAAATTCCGATTTTTATGGACCTGATTATCTGATGGAAGAAGATGTTATTTTGGTCACAGTGAACTATAGACTTGGAGTTCTTGGGTTTTTGGATCTAGAAAATGATATGGTCACAGGAAATATGGGATTAAAAGATGTCTTCCTAGCTTTGAAATGGGTTAAAAACAACATCAAAAAATTCGGAGGCGATCCTGATAACGTAACTATATTCGGACAAGGATCTGGCGCAGTCATCGTTGATATTCTCTACTTATCTCCAATCGCTAAAAATTTCTTTCAAAAAGCAATTCTTCAAAGTGAAACTTCCCTTGTGGGGTCGTATTTTGACTGGAAACCTCGTGAACGCGCTTTTACTCTTACAGAATTCTTAGACAAAAAAGCAGTCGATGACGATTCTTTGATAAGGATATTAAGAGAAGCTACCGCAGGCGCCCTACAAGACAATCTTTTAAGAACATTACATCCGGACGAAACTATTTTCAAACAAATAGGAATATCCGCTTTCTCCCCAACTCTTAGTAACCGTTCAGAAGACATTTTCATAACTAAACTTCCAGAAGAATTAATCGAAAATGGAGAACTACCAAATAAGGATATTCCTTTAATGATTGGATTCAATTCACAAGAGTCTATCCTGGATAACCGGTTCTATATAATAAGGCCACATTTTATTTCGAATTTAAAAAAACGATTCCCATTCGTCTTTCCTCTTCGAGGTATTTATGCTGAGTTTGATAGCGAGTACCATTATGAAGTACATTATAGAATTAAATGGTTTTATTTCAATGTTACAATTGACATCTCGAAAGATACAGTTCTGGAGGAGTTTTTAAACTACAACAGTGACCATCACGTAATTCCTGTTGACAAAAGTGTCAAAGTTTACGCAAAAGCAAACGATGCACCGGTATACTTTTATAGATTCTCGTACGATGGAGAGTTTAATTACTTTAAAAAAGAAATGACTAAACCAATATTTGATAAATTGGATTATCCAGTAAATGGAGCCTCTGAAAAAGATGAACTTTGCTATATTTTTAAATGTGATAAAATAAAAGACCTTTACAAAAAAGCACATGCTCAAATAGAAGAATGTAAAGACCTAAAGAATCTAAAGAAAATTGTAAGGCTTTGGACAAATTTCGCTAAAACTGGGTACGTATAATACATTTCATCTTATCGAGTTTCCTATTTATTTCTAACTCTTTTGATAATTTAATCGGCTCTATTATGGTGTCAAATTTGCTGTCGGTTTGGAAAAGAATTTTCTTTTCCATTGATTCGATAAAAAGGCTTCAAGTTGAAGAAAGGAAGTATTCCTTTCTACTAAAGAATTGGGAAAAACCAACAATAGCTCTTAAAAATATATATAGAGAGACATGGTAGAATCTCAATAATGAGATAGCAATCCAATTACGTTTCATGATTAAACATTTACTTCAAGAATATTGTATGTCGTAATAGTATTTTGTTACATTTTTATGTATACTTTACAACCAGTCAAAATAATGTCCAAGAAGCCTGAAGTGAAAACCAAGGGGTCGACTACTACTGAATGTTCCCAATTCGATTCCCAATATTGACTCAAACAGTTAATAAGTGAATACGAGAATGAGTCAGGGACGGTATCGGTTTACAAGGTAAATCGGTCATTTCTTTATTGGTACTGATAAGCAGGTCCATTTTTGTTGATTGCTTTTATCATTACTTTCATGGGCCCCAGATTTAAGTATAACAGTGGCAGCAAAGCTCTACTGAATTCTTAGTGATTCACATACAACATTTTTTGTTGCAAGGCATAAGAGCTTTTCCTTAAACCATCCCTTTTGCTTGTAGTTGACATTTCTAGTGCGGTTGTTCCACTCGCATTTAAGACAAACATATCTTATTTGGTGTATTCATCTTGTAGACCATACAGTATCAAGACGACTTTTAAATCACCACTATATCAACCATTCATGTTTCTTTTAGTTTATGCTTCTTGGAATAAATTTCGTTTTTCTGTAATAACGGCATGAATTTCCCCGATTCGTTTTTAGTTAAATATGGGGTAGAACATTTGATGTTTTCAGTTATATTTCCTTGTGTATACATTATATCATAAAAAAAGAAACAATCAACAAAAGTGATGGTTTAGCATCCTAAAATATGTAGTTGTATACTTTTTTTCAGTAAAAATTATATTGTGTAGAAGTGCAATTATATTGTGTAGAAGTGCAATTATATTGTGTAGAAGTGCAATTAACGATAAGTCTCCGCCCAAGATGAAAAGGTTAAACCATTATTTAATACGAGTCACAATTAGCCTAAAACCTTTGAAGCCTGTCGGAAAATACAGCCTGTGGTACTCGATGCAGATAGGATTGACGTAAATTTCAATTAGGAAGTTAATGTTAATAATAAACCGCCATTTAGAGAGCAGATATGAAAAATATTGTAAAATAAATACTTACTTATAAGTTTACTTCATAGATTAGAAACTTCCCCGCATTTGCGAGTGTAACAAATATATTTGGTAAGAAAACCACAAACAATTTACCAAGGGAAAATGAACCTACAAAGAAACCTTTGTAGATCTTCTGATATGTCATAGTAACACATTCAGCTTTAGGTGGAGTTCAGTGTTCATGTACAATATAAATTTTGATAAGACCTCCTAAAAAGAGTTGTCTTAAAGTGCTTCCTAAAGCTGCACACGCCATCCATATCTACGTCAGAGGACGGCAACGGCAAAAGTCTTGTCACAATACTCAGTCCCATTGGATCGATTCGAAAGAATCAATTTATTCGAAGATGAAAGTAACCTAAAAGTTCTACTCCTCTTCTCATTTCAAAGATCTGCAATTTAACAGGAATCCCAAATTCGCAATCAATTTTTAAACTTGTTTTCTTGTAAATATTATTTAAATTATCTTTCTATAGAATAGTCTTAAAAAATAAATTTAATCAAGTGAATTATATTTCAATTTTTTTTTTTAATTCAAATAGTTATAATTGAAAATCATCATTATCAGCTCTACATTCCAGAATAAGTCATGGTTGCTTGCAGCAGTTTTGTATCTCTCGGCAGCATTCCTTCTCCAATTAGTTATACCCAGTGTGCGGCAGTTCTCTAACACACCATTTAGCCATCTCAGTTTTTATCTACCTTCTCTCCTGCACTCTATCAAATCACTGAGTAAAGCCCTTTTAAGTGTCCTGCATGCGGTATAAGTGCCCACGCCAGCGCAGTCTAGTCATTTTTATGTATTTTACTGTGCTAGTTTCGTCATAGTGAATGTAAAGCTCTTTGTTATACCTCAGTCTACGCACCGTTATCTTAAATTGGACCATATATGCTGTGGAAAATCTTTCTCTCGAAGGTATTAGCTTACTCATTGTACGTATTTGCAGCAACACTACCGTCGACATAAAAAGTTAACAATATGAAAAAATCTATTTTTTTAGCAATCCTACTCCTGAAAATGACAACGTTCTGGAAGGACTTAAATGGAAACCAGCTGTTGAGGGTGAACAACATTTCTTGGATTTAGATGAAGAGTTTACGAACGGATTAGATCCACATAATAGAAGTGTAGAATTTTGGGACGCTATGTATGATTACTATCGTCCTTTAGCCACTGACGGCATCCTTATTGATCCTCCAAAAGATACAAAAAATACAACAGATGAAGAACACGCAGAAGACGTGGAAAATAAAAATGACGAACCGCAAACACATACCGAGGAAGGCGAAAAGGACACAAAAGACGAATTATAAATTAAATTGATTAACATTGATACTCATTTTTAAATAAATATTTTTTTTTAAATTGTTCGTTTTTTAATTCTATATAGACCTTGTTTTATCGGAGACACGCACTGATTATTAAAGTGGTTGTGGCCTTTGACGAGTACTATATATCTCTCAAAATATGAAACATAAAAATGCTTATATATTGTACAACACAGAAATAAAAAAAAAACAATAATTTCTTGAATCTTGAAAATATCTGTAAAACGAAAAATAAGTAAATAAAAAACTTATTTTATATTTTTGTGTTCACCACAGGTTTATTTTGGTTTACAAACGGTTTCGGTCGGTTTCATCAACAACCAAACCAATTTTCATAATAGCCCTCTGCTTAATATGTTTCCAATTTAAAATCTCTCCCTCCGTATATCCAGACTTGACCTGCCTTAAATATTCACTTTCATTTTTCCCCGCCCCATTCACCATTGTATCACATCTCTCCCCACTTCTCTTCCCCTACCTCATCTCACTTATATTATATTATTTACACTTGTAGAGGAAATATATTTTTTAGCAATTTAGTTTATCTTCACCTGACGATGAAGACAGTGGTCTTCGAAACCAGTTGTAAACCAAAATAAACCTGTGGTGAACACAAAAATATAAAACAAGTTTTATATTTACTTATTTTTCGTTTTACGTAAAACAATAATTAATAAAATTTAATCAACAATTCACGAATTGAACAAAAAAAAATCTTTCTGAAAGACAAGTTAATAAAATTATAAGGCAAATTACAAAAAAATCTTACATTTAAATGGAATGACTAGTCTGTCAGTCGAGAAAATTGAGAAAATGCCGTGGAAGAACCCTCCTAAACTTAACAACATCTACATTAAAAACATCCAACAAATCAGACATGGAGCTCTCAATTGTTGCATTCTCACGATTGATGAATCAGAACGTGCGACTGTCGATAGCCAATTGCCATTGAAACATTTGAATTGTAAAAAATTCCGTATACGAGTATTTTTAGCAAGAGTACGGAAACCAATTTGAGCTAATAAATCGGGGCTGTCAACAACATAGTTTAATATCCGACCTTATTCAAAAACATCAAATCGAATATTATCCTTGTATTCGAGTGCTTTAGAAGGCGGGTGTAATTCAATAAGAGCCCATAGTCAAACATGTCAGGTTAAACGCCGAGATGAAAATTAATATATCACAGAAATTATTAATCTCAGTATTGTTCTATCGACGGCTATTTTGGCCAACATTAATTCAGGAGCGCTCTTGCAGCGATATCTGTGAGAAGTCCACATGTTCTGAATTGTTTTTTTCTATATTTCAGTTACATATCAAACGACTCCGGTTACAAAACCATTTTTTAAATCAAATTTGATATATTCAAAAACTCCTCTGATGTAAGAATCAACAGTTGAAAGTAGACTAAAAATACCAAATGTATAAATATGTCGATATTTCGGTTAAGAGGTTTAGAATATCAAACGTACATACATAAATTAAATAGTATGATAACTAAGAGATCCATATGAAAGGTAAATGCGGTAACTAATAAATCTATATGAAAGGTAAATGCGGTAACTAAGAGATCTATATGAAAGGTAAATGCGGTAACGAAGAGATCCATATGAAAGGTAAATGCGGTAATTAACAGATCTATATGAAAGATAAATGCAGTAACTAAGAGATCCATATGAAAGGTAAATGCGGTAACTAAGAGATCCATATTAAAGGTATATGCGGTAGAATGTGTGGAAAACTATAATAATGAAAATACAATTTATATGACTCCGTTTAGAGAGCAAATTCTCCTCAAGAGTGCTCTGATTCAGGGTTGAAACCCACTTAATCATACCTCCGAAAAAAAATTGCATTTAAGTGATTCCTAAAACTTCACACGCCACCCATATCTCTAGCATTAGGAGGCAGATCATTCCACAACATAGGACTAGCAATGGCAATATCATAGGTCTATCATAATACATATAATTTATTTGGAACAGCCAATTTATTAAATAAAGAAGAAATCGACCTTAAAGTTCTACTTCTCTCCGAAGGAATATACCTCAGATACAGATTCAGAAGATACAATGGAGACATTATATTCAGGGACAGTAGTATACCAGATACGAGAAGTTTTTAAAAACATAGCACGACCAAGTTAATCAAATTCTTAAAGAGAGAGGATTGAAAAATCTTTGTAAATGGAAAGTATCCATGACGAAGTGTATGGACGTACCAAAAGCGAAAATTGTGTGCAAAGATAGAATAACTTGAATCACTGTTATATATGTCTACTCGATAGGTATATTGCATGATGGTTACGATGATCAATTTAAAATACGTGAATCAAAATATGAGATGTATCATATTGACTGTAAAATGACAATTTACACAGCGCCATTTAGAAAGCACTCTCGTCTAACTCGAGGATCGAATTCACTTTTATTGACAGATGATAAATAATACAAAATAAAAATATACAAGTTGAGTGTAAGGATAAGAAGTTGGTGGCTGTGACTATTAGATAAGGTACTTGCCCGAATCTGTATTTGTATAGAAAAACATATTTTGTAAGAAAACTGGAAAATACTTAACAAGTGAAGACGAACTACAAAAAAAATTTGTAGATCTTTCGATAACTTATAGTAGAATCCACGCGGCGTAAGGAAAGAATATGTGACTGTACTATAGCGTAGGTACACAGAGCGTGTGATTGTGTTGTCAACTCCTGTGTGCTAATTGGTCAGTTTCTAGTATTAGTGTGTCATTGTGTCAAAAAAATTGTGTCACTATCATATGATTTCTAGTAATAATTCAAACTCTAGTGACATTACGAAGCTAGGAAAAGGAAAGGCTTTGTCCGGCACAAACTAAAGAAGTCATATTAAATGTTTCCGACTACGTTACGAAATCACGAGAGACACACGGCGAGGTTTGTTAGTTATTTTTTTTATTTCTGCGTATGTCTGTGATACGTACTTATTGTTACATACTATTTATATCTTTTTTATACTTAATTTTTTTTTAGAACATCGATGTTTTGGTTCTTATCGCTGAAGTCTCAAAGGCCACGGGAATATCACAAAGTTCCATAAAACTGGTTGTATATTCCAATAAAAACAGTGGGAAAGAAGAAGTCACCAAAAAAGAAAAGGAATCGGCCAAATGCAACACAGATCGACAATTTTAATGAGTGCGTCATTAGGAGATGCCTTTATGATTTTAACATAAATCAAAAAGTACTGCCGACAATTCCAACATTATTACCTATTTTAGTAATAGAAAAAGTTTCTTTGACAGACTGAAGAGTGGAGCAGAATACTTTATGCAGCCACGTGAAAGACATAGAGTCGGAATATTGGGAAAGAGAAATCATGTTTGACCATACTAGTAAAAGTAAAAACCACAATTTCATAATAAGTTTAAGTGAAGCAAGTGATAGTGATTCATCATCAGACTGAATAATTTTATTTGTGAAATAAAATGAGACTGTTTCTTTTCTAAATGTATAATAAATTAAGTTATTTTTGTATTTTTATGTTGTATTGTTATGTTTAATAAAATGTATATACTGTGTGTCTTAACCAACAGGTTTCTAAAAAAACAAATAAACATTTCTATTTCTTTAAAATTTTTCATTGTGTATTCGTAAATAAAATATAAGGTTTGTTAGAAATAAATAAAACTTCTTGTTTCTTTCAAACTTTCTTTTTCTGTATCAATAAACAAATATTTGTTCTGAACAAAAAATTCACTTCTGTATTTTTAAATGAATAATAAATAAATAAACTAAATAATCAGAATATATAATAAATAAAAAATCATTGTCACCCTTCTACACTATGCTTTCCTTACGGAGTGTGGACTCCAACACAGTCAGTCGACTTTAGGTGTCATATCAAACCAAAAACTATGGTTATATGTTAACTGATAAAATAATATTGTTGTCTATGGCATTGGTGAAAATAAATAAAGAAAATTTGTCTTTTAAAACGGTAAATAAAACAGTTCATCTTAAAAGTATGATATATTTAAATTGGTTAGATAAGAAACCAAAATTATCCGTATACTTTGTTCAAATATTTCAATTTATTTGGCTTATTTGAATATCATTCTCAAATTCTCGAAACAGCTAACATAGAAGGATCTGAAAGGAAATAAGAAAATATTAATTTCATTGCTTTAATTATTTTTCTCGAAAATCCCTTCGATTTATTTCTTAGTAATTCAATATTATTTAAGAAATATTATTCCTTTCATTGATTTTTTAGGCCAAAATAATTCGCACTCCTTAACCACGGGGTAAACAGGAAAAGCGTAGCAAGCAGGGGCATATTGGATACATATATTATATATTAAGGAACTTGGATACTTTTAGATATGAAGTAATCAAAGCGTGGGTTGCCCCCACTGCCTTTCACCCTAACGCCAAAAAAACTGTCCGTTACAAAATAATATTTATTATTTATGTGTAATTTTTATAAATCTCCTTTATAACGATCTCCGTAACTTATTTGGTAAGATGGCTTCTTACTTGAGGGTAACAGGTCAAATTCCCGTTAGCATTTAATTTTGTTAAAAAAGGTTTCTAATCTGGTTATGCTTCATTAACATCTTCAACATCATAACGGAAATGCCTGTAGGTAGAGCAATCACATATCTCAACCACGTCTCTCTTCAGATAGACGTTTTTTTATATGTCGTTTAACTCTTTTAAGGAAGAATTGTTACTCTTATTGTAAAATTTTCGATATGTTTGCTTATTTTTTTAATGTTGAAAAAGTTAGCCAGAGATCGAAATAAATGGAGATCTGCGCTGACAAATCTACTACTCCTCAAAATGTCATAGGAAAGACATGATCAGTAAATGTTTTATCATCGCAAATTCTTTCCACTTCCGAGAGTGCTTCCGTTCTACGGAAAAAAGTGTCATGATCTTAGTTTTATACACAAGTACGTTACTACTTTTTTACACAAGTACGTTAGTAGTTTTATACACAAGTACGTTAGTACTTTTTTACACAAGTACGTTAGTAGTTTTATACACAAGTACGTTAGTACTTTTTTACACAAGTACGTTAGTAGTTTTATACACAAGTACGTTAGTACTTTTTTTACACAAGTACGTTAGTAGTTTTATACACAAGTACGTTAGTAGTTTTATACACAAGAACGTTAGTAGTTTTATACACAAGTACGTTAGTAGTTTTATACACTAACACGTTTTGTAACATATCAGAAACATCTCTGAAACCATATATCGCACGAATTAATCGTTTAGTTAATGACAATATCACACTTTTGTTGCATACAATAAAACCTGACGCATTTATTGCCTGGTCGCAATCTCTTCCAATCAATCAAAAAGGTGTTAATAATCTTGAATAAAAACCACACTGGTACCCTTTTTTAAAAAGCTGGGCTTTGACGAGAATGGAACCCAAATCAAATTTGTCTTACTAAGATTCTAACTCCGTCAATAATACAATATATTAAGATTTAATATACTAAATGTTTAAAAAAATATCGCTTTCTAATGCACCCCTGATGAGAAGTTTTAGTATAAAATAACATTTTGCGAAATAATATTCGACGAAAGACGATTTACTTTCTTTATTTTCAGATAAAAATATTACCAAGACGTTAAATTAATCATATTTGAAAACGCCTGCTTTACATTAAAATTTTCTTATTTTTATTGCTCTCTTCGAGATTTGGTGGCAAAATCAAAGCTTACATTATTTAAGAAATTTCTATGCATTTTTCATCTTTGACATTCCTAGTTACCTTTTTCAAACCAAAAAAAAAAAGTATTTTTTATATGCATAGGCCTTATAATATATTTCTGGTGAGTGAAAAATAATTAAGTATTGACAGCCACGTTTTACCAATAAATAAGATAAAGATCGCCATAATGTTGGCCTACCTCGGATAAAGAGGTCGCCTAAAGAAGAAGATTGTTATGTTTGGTTGACCTAGATTTTTTTAAATAGGATTCCAGTCTGGTTAACACTTAGGGCCTATAAAAACATATTTTTGGTTGGTTGGAAGAGATTGCCACATGGCAATAAACTCGTCAGGTTAAAAAAAAAAAGATTACCGAGGTTTCGAAGATGTTGCAGCTTTCATACCCAAGGCGATATTAAAAAAACATCACTAAATCTGATCTCCGGTAACATCTCTTATGCCAACCAAACACTTCAATACTACACAAAAAAATCAACTAATTAACAATAACGGTGAAAATCTTCATAGACATAATTTTGACTGATTGAAAAAATTGTTAAATAGCAATCGCTAGGTCTGTGTGTAACGAAAGAATAAAAAAACTTATTCCACGATAAATATGATTCAAATTAATATTTGTATCGCCGACGCTCTGTTGGGACATTAATGAAGTTTCGGGCGTGATTTTTTCTTCTGTGTTTGAAGGGTTTTCCTGAATCTGTGCACAATATTCCATTATACATATAAAATATTTCTTGATTGGATTTATTCGATATCAGTGTATTTTTCGTCATTTTAACGGGTTAAGTTCATGATTGCTACAGTCTCAGCAACCATGAAATTATCAGTACAGATTGTTTAATTAATCGATCTTTATTTTTGGTTAAAGTCCGTTATCTCGAATAATATTTTATTTGGATCGATCTTTGTCTGCCTCTAAGTGTTTAAAATGTGCTTTGGCGTAAGTAGCTTTGGAGGGCACTTGAAAATAACCCTTTTTGGGGATATCTTATCAAAATGTTTGATTAAACTATATATAAAGACTACACACGTACACTACACTCCACCCAAATATGAAAGTGTTACTTTCACATATCGGAAGATCTACAAATGTTTCTTTGTAGTTCGTCATATTTTGATAAATTTTCAAACCATTTTTTTAATGTCTTTAATATATCAACAATAGTGGTTTCGAGTTCTGAATTATATTAGAAAGCTCTTGAGGTGAATCTGCTCTTTAACGCTATATAACGTAAATGGTACTTTTATGATTATTATTATTCTAACCAAACAAGGAATTTTCTAATCTAATGGTCGCAGCCACCACCTTCCTATTATTAGCCATAACTTGTTATTTTCGTTATATTTTAAATCCGTTAATAAAATGGGTTTGATTCCCGAGTCAGAGTGCCCTTAAGAAATGTTTTCTAAACGGTAGTTCATAAATTGTCTTTTTATTATAATTATTATTAACGCTAATTCAATTTTCTTACATGTACCTTAAGTGGCCTCTCTTTTTGTTCATTCATCTTAATTATCCTCCACTGCTTCATAAATGTCTTCTTCGCTCCTCTGAAGAACAGTGCTCTCGGTTTGAATATGTAGACTATCTTTCAAAATTCTAGATTGCAATTTCCATTAAAACTTCTTTTGAATACATTAAATTTAAATAAACGAAGTCATTACAACAAAAATAAAATAAATTGAATAAAACTTAAATGCAATGAAAAACGCTAATGAAAATTAAACGAAATAGATTTTGTGGGTGTGTAAAGAAGAATGTATCGGCTGTGTTCTTAATTTGTGATATATCTCTTTAATAAAATTTCGCATGTCATATGTTCATATGATATTTTGTAAAAATAACACTCTTGTTTACAAAAACAAAAAAGTTACGGCACATCTTCCGGTGTATAATTTGTAATACACTCGGCGTTATTGAATTTAGTAAACTCGTTTATGTAGTGACAAAGTGATTCCTGAATAAGGTTATCATCAGTGCAAATTTTCAAAGGACGGCCAGCTTACCTACCATCATAAAAAACTGAATTACAAATGTATGAACCAACGTTCTAAGCAACTTATATTAAAAAAACAAATAACCACCATAACACATTGACCACAGATTATGGCAAATATGTCAAAAATCTAAAAAAATACTATCTCAAACAAAAATACGAGGCAATGATGCAATAATAATATAAAATTAATGTCTTAATTATCAATATATATTTAATATATGTACATACATACAATTACGCCGTTTCGTTCTTGGGATAGACAGAAAGGAAAGAGCGCCAGATTTGCCTATCATGACACACGTATTTCGCCTCTTCTACATTCGTCCAGTTTCTCAGACTTTTAATATTTATTGTTTTCAAAATATCAACCATAATTTCCTTGGTCTTTTTTTTACCAGGTATTTCACTTACATTTGCACTGTATATTAATTTTGTTGGTCTTTCTTCATTATTTCGCTCTACATGCCCGAACTATCTCAGAGTGGTCTTCTTGATCTTACTTAATACATCATCCTTTAGTTCATATTCGTCCCTTATCACTTCATTCCGTATTCAATCATGCATTGTCATTTCACGTAATATATGCTTATATTTCTACAGCATTTATTCAACTCCTTCAGTATTTTTCCACGTCCACGATATACCTAAAACATTTGGGGAAAAAATGTTATTTTAAGGAAAGTCACATGAACGTGTAACAGGTCAAGGAAAGTCACATGAACGTATAACAGACCAAGGAAAGTCACATGAACGTATAACAGACCAAGGAAAGTCACATGAACGTATAACAAGCCAAGGAAAGTCACATGAACGTATAACAAGCCAAGGAAAGTCACATGAACGTATAACAGGCCAAGAAATAAATAAATTTGAAGTTGGATAGAATAATAAAAACTGAGAACAAAAATGATGGCTTAGTACAAATTCTGATTTGTGAGAAATGGAAATAAAAAAGCGAATTTAAACTCATAACATCTCTCTTCAGTGACACAATGTATTTGTCCTGGTTTTACATCCCTTATCCAATTACCCTTGGCCTCTCCAGGTATTCGATTATTTTGTTATGTTTTAGTTTTTCTTTGCTTATTTTTTTATTTGAGTTTGTTATTTTGATACTGCAACATTATAAATCCTCATATTTCACTCAAAACTTTGTAAAACAATTGTATGGTTAGGTGGACAAGATTATTATTGGCGATAAACCCGCCATATTGTGCACTGGTAAATAAATTTTTAAATAAATAAAACACTTTTTAAAAAAAAATTATTCGAACTTGTTCCATAGCGTAAGCTGAATATGAAAGCATAATTTCCATAAGCAAGAAATGTTAGAGGTCGAGTTTGTTCCCCATAAAAGCTTTCGAAAGCGCAACAGCCAAAGAAAATTGCATTAACGCCATATGTTATATCGTTCGATTACTATGGATTGCCTAGTATCTACCTTGAAAATTTGTCAATATATTTTAATATATTATTCTCCATTTTTACAGCTGACGAAAACGGGTCTATATCAGCCACAATACCCGACAGGCCAGTGGAGCTGAAGAACTTTGTCAAGTTGTGTGAGCAGAGAAGAAAGTTTCCCGTTCTGTACAAATTAGAGTTTCAGGTCAGTATTATCTTCTTTGTACTCAATTAGTTTCAGGTTAGTATTATCTTCTTTGTACTCAATTAGTTTCAGGTTAGTATTATCTTCTTTGTACTCAATTAGTCCATGAATGAGCGTTGTGGTTCATTCCCACTGAGAAACTGACTAAACAATCTGACTTTAATTTCTTTGATCATCGGTCAAGCTGAAGGCAGTGTTTTATTTAGAATGCTCATCTTGTTGGAGACTTTCGTTCTGTTTTCCACTTCTCGATACTACTTGACTAATGTTTCCTTTTTTGATATTTTTTTACAAATAAGAAAGAATTTTTATTCTGAACTAAATTGACAGTCTCGTCATCGGAATTGGATATGTTCGTTTGTCTAACGGTGCATTTTTTCGTACCCGCATTAACTCAACCAAAAATGTTATTTTTAAATAATTGAATCGTTAAATTTATATATTTTTTAAATAAAATTATTGTCATGCCAACGGTATTAAATTGATTCCGCCCAGAATACTGGTAACAGTCCTGATTGTCTTCTTCTTCAGGTGTTCTTCAGAATACTATGGCAGATGACACATGGTTTGCTCTTTTCTGAAGATACAAAGAGCCACACATCATATAGCAAATTAGGGCGCTAAGTTGGTTTTTATTCATAGTTGTTTTTAGATTTTTTTTAAGGAAATATTCCTTCTTTCCCATCTTTCAATATTTCATAACAAATACCAATCACTTAATCTTTTGGATAATAATACTCCAACATTCGCCTCGTATTAAATTATCCAGAACGTCACTTTCAACGCCTAATTATTTTTAACTACATAACCCGAGAGTATAGTAACCGAAGTGCTCTGCTCCTAATCCGACCAACCCTCTTGACAACACCATTAAGCCAGCGCAGCGGTCTTGAATGCCCAGGACAAAGAGAGTGCAGCCTGACCACATCATACATCGCCTAATTGATTGTCACGCCCGATATTCTCGGGGAATATTACAATAAATTTAGAGAACATCGCAAATTATCCTGGTATGTAGCTCTTTATGTCTTTCTGAAAAACGATTGCAATTAAATTGCAGATTTCAGACTTCACTCGTCATCGACATCACGCCATGTCCTTATCGGGATAAACAGAAAAAAAACAGATATTCACTTCATTCTATATTAGCACAAATGTTTCGCTTCTTCAACCTCCATACACCTTGTTATGCGTACTATCCTACTATAAACGCTTTTTTATGTTCTTTTTTTCAGAAATCGATTAATTTGATCATGCCACGTTTTTTACTACTCCTATAGATTATTTCTGTAAATCTTTAATCGTTCACTCAATCATCTCAATGTGTATCTCTTAATCTTAAGCACTGCATCTTCCATCAACCCGAATTATTTTCTTATGTCCTAATTCTTTATTCTATTTTACATTTTTTTAGTTTCAAATTTTGTGAAGAATTGAATTCAGATGTTTTAAGTTTGTTATTGACTTTGAATACAAAAAAAATATACTTGAATTATACAATATAAAAAATTTGTTCGCAAATATTTAATATCCACTTCTCAATTTTTTTATTTTTCTTATCATTCAAAACGGTAAAATCCTCTTTAACACTTTTTTCAAAAATTCCGCGTTTAACATAGACAAATTAAAAATTACCATATTCTCTGCATGATAGCGAGTGGGATTTGTGCAGCCGCCTGACACTTTGGTGTTTTATGGAAATTTGCACCATTACATATGCAGCAGGAGATGCATTTTTCCATAGGCTTTGGGAGCCAGCGAAGTGAAGAATGGAGTATGCACTGAACAAAAGAATATATAAATGCATTTTTTAGATATCAACATAAATTCTAGATGTTCTACTGAAATTTTGTTAATGGTTTTATATTTACATAAATGCGAATTCAACTGTCAGATAAAATCCTTAAAATATAGACATATTCACATTCATTTTATATTTCTTTACTTTTAGTACAATCAATTACAATATTTTTTCAATATAATCAATTACAATTATAAAAAAATCGCATGGCAATAAGCTAGTTTAGTTGAAACGTGGAATATAACATATATTGTTAAATATTAAGTAGCATATTGCTGATATTTTAATTTCCAAAAACAAGAAAAAATACTAAGAACATTTAAGCAGGATGATTGACAATTATTTACACCATCGTGAATTAAAATTGTTTTCGGTGTTATATTCACTAACTGGGCTATTAAAAACGTCACCGCTCGCAAACGGAATAACCTTATTGAACTATGTCTTCTATATCTCAGTGTATAATTTGGGGATTAACTTCGTTAGTAAATTTTGTAGACATAAGATACCCCACTCCCAGGGAAACATTAGGAATCATTTTTCCTATTGTCGTTATTTGACTTTTATTTCTTTATTTTTTGTTGTATTATGCATTTTGTTATAATAAAATGACGAATTGCATAATACAACCACAAATAAAATATTGAAATGACAAATCGTATAATACTATCACTTAAAACAATTCGCCTTATTGTTAAAGCGTACGCAAAAAATGTAATTTCTAAAATATTATTTCGCTTGCGTAATGACCAAGATAATGTTTAGGAACCAGTCAATATTCATTCGTCTCGAAGGTCTATCTGGATGCTCTGAACACTTCAGTTCTCATAATATGGCTGGCACGATCTAATATTCTCAAATTAATTTCAAAGACAATATCGGTTTACCGAAAGTTTCCTCTAGCTCAAGTCTTGTGCTATAGTAAACAGTATTTTAGTGCCAACTTTAATATATGAGAGTGAAACATGGACGCGGAGCAAGATTGAAAAGAGCCGAATAAATGCTTTAAAAATGTGTATACATAGAAGAATACACGGGGTACAATGTTTGACAGAATATGGAACGAAGGGATTAGGGATTAGGAATGAGTGTGAACTTAAGGTTGGTATGTTGAGCAAGAAGAAAAGCTCTCTGAGATGGGCATGTTAAACGATTGAATGAAACGATTGACTATTGACGATTGACTAACAAAACAAATATACAGTACAGATGCAAGTATGATAAGTTATATGATATTTTGAAAAATGAAATGTAAAATTTAGCTGTATGAGAAGATGCGAAAGATAGGTATCGCGAGAAGAAAGTCTGGAGCTCCATCCTTTCTACCTACCCCGATAAATATACCGCGTGATGGTATGGATATATGTTTATATGTTTACTGGTTCAAACATTTTACAAAGCGTTATTTCCAAGAATTGGAAGGATTTCCTAGAAAACCCGTAATATTTTATAACTACATAATAATTTTACCGACTTGACAATCAAATTTTGAATTTATGTATTAAAATTTTTCCAATAGCCGCCAACTCTTATTTTTAAGAGCTATAAGTCCATTATACGCCTTATTTTCTGCGTTTAATTCTAACTGTAATATCCGTGTCAAATTCGTATTCCCCTTGGAGAATTCGCGCGAGACACAACGATAAATATGTATAAAGTGCGTACTTTCAAAGTAATTTAGGTGTAGAAAATTTGACTGTATACAAATATACCTTCACGCTTTCATTATTTTTGGAGCACGCAGAGAATAAATATATCTACAAATTTCTATCAACGTTTTCTACAAATTTCTATCATCTTTCTTCAATAATTCATTTTGACATTTTGAATTGCATTAAAAAAATAGGCAATCTCTCTTGATCACATATAATGGTCATCCATCCTGCGAATGAAAGTTGACTGTACGTGTAGTGGTTAAAAAACTAGAGAATATTTTTACATTTCAACTTGATATATGAAACCCAAAGTGCCGATGTGCAGGTGATCAAAGTTCCAAGACGATCGGAAAGTTTAATTTATCGCAGCCTTTCGTTAGGCGGAGTTTTTGACATAGCGCTATGTTTTGCGTTATTTAACATCATTATAAGAATGTATGATACAAAACGTATAAGTCACGGAAACACATAAACTCAGATGTAAAATGATTCTAAATTTAAACCAGTCCATAATTGATTTGACAAATTCACAAGGTGTTTGAAAAAGTATTAAAGAAACCTAATTAAGATAAAGTTTTAAAGAATTTTGACCCTGATGTAATCAATACCAAACCAGAAGGATAAATATTAAAAAACTGTGATTAAACTTAATTTAAGATAATGACCCTCAATGGACCCTTCTAAAGGTTATCCTTGGGTCGAGAAGGGTGTGACCCTCTAACCCTAGGTGGACGGTAGCCAAATTGTCGATCTACTTGCAGGGACACTTTGATCAAAGAATGTGCCAACTAATGGGGACGGAGGGTGGAGTTTGAAATTGAAATATGCATAACTGTATCCAAGATTTAATGAAATCCACAGAAAGGTGATTAAAATCTACAAAAAAAATCTTACGAAAAGTGTTTAATCTTTTTTGGTTCCTTAAAAATAGTTCCAATTGAAAATAGTCTAGAATTTAATTCATCGAAATAAATAACTGTTGATTTCATTCATTTATTTACATGACAAGTGTATGAAAATATAGTTTATGAAAACTAAGATAAATAAAGTAAAAACAAGTCATTTAAAGTGGACACTCAATTTATATGGATCTGGATTTGTTGCCTTTTATTAAGTGTCCCCGGTAACGTAGGATTTTGCTTGTATCTTATTAAGGACATGTAAACATGGGAAAATAAGTTGATGCTTTTTAGCGATTGTTGATTATTTATTATACTACCGCTAATACCTCTGCCATAAACTTTATAAGTTGCGAGACCAAATTATAAGTTTTGAGACCTAATTATAAATGGTGAGACCTAATTATAAGTGGTGAGACCTAATTAGAAGTGGTGAGACCTAATTATAAGTTGTGATACCTAATTATAAATATGTACCACATGACTCAATCTCTAGTGTATTATTTTAACTGTTTTCTTCAACTTCTTTAGTCAAAATTAATTTGCAGATAGATTTCACTAAAGATGTTTTAGATTAAATTTGCTTGGTGTTATAAATAATAAGTTATCTGTATTTTTATTAATTTATTTACAATGCTTAGACTTGCTAAGACAATTTGATTAAAATAAATTACAATTGCTAAAACATATGTCGAAAAAGCCCTTGTCTGGAGGTAAAAATTGTCGGGATAGGAAAGTTCTATATACTATCTGCATACCTAGACAAGGATATGGTGTGATATACGTATTTATGAAAGTCACACAATTAAAGATTTTTCCATAGTTATGAATAACTATCAAAAACTCTCATTACTGACGGAAGTAAATCAAAAACTTTAATATTCATATTTTATTCTCCAACAGTAAAGTCATATCTTATTGATAAATACATTATTTGTAATTAATGATCATATCAAGAAATGATAGCTGTCAAAAAATACAAGAAAAATAAGGAATGTTCTTAAACATGGTTTGAATATAGAATTCCTTACATTACTAATTATGTATACAGTTAAGTACCGTACCAATAATAATATTCAGAAACTAAAAAATATAATACATCAACCAAAAATGCAAAAAAATATTTATTCAAATGTTTTCGAATATTTATTCAAATCTTTATTTTTCCAATATGACCGCTATTACTTCTTATTTTTTTTTGTTTCTATGGTCATCACTTAACACTGGCGTATACTCAATCAATATAAAGGAGTTCCCGGCCATTATTCGAGAAGGCGAAAATGTTTCCATGGAGTTTGTACTGTAATCGATATATGGTACTACACATACAAACGACAAGAAATTTAATAATTACACGAGAACGCATGTCTCTTTCGTTTATTGTTTTTAACATGAAGTTTTACATTTAAACAAATGTTATATATGTTATGCATCCATGAACCTTAGGGGTATTTATAATATAAATACTGTAAAATAATTACATTCGTATTAATAAAATCTTGTCTAATATACGAATACGTATGTAATGACAAAAAAAATACTTGGCCTATATCATGAAACACATTTCAAAGTAAGGTTTAACAATTATAAAAATAAATTCTGGTAGTTGATTGTACTAAATTACTCTTTTGTTGAATTAAGTAAAACCTGACATGTTTATCACTTTATGACAATCTCTTCCAATCAACCAGCATGAAAACCAGACTGAAACCTTAAAAAAAATTAGGTACTAACGAGAGTCGAGCCCTCAATCTCCTGGCTGGGACACAGGCATCTTAACAACGAGTCCACGGAGGTGGTCAACTAGCAAGACTTCTACTGAGTTCACATGAACCTTATCACAAGTCATGTGGTCCTACCATATGACGCGAAGCATTTTCTTAAGCGGACTGCTCTAACATTCTGAAATTCAGAGCAGTGTATTATATTTTTTAACATATATAACATACATGTATATACTCGTATTATTGCATAAATACGTTATCCTAATCTCTCCAGCAACCAGACAACAGTTGCAAAGTTTGTGCCAATTGCTGGTTGAGAAGTTACCAAGTTTTAAGATTACATACAAACACGTAGAGCTTATTAAAAATAAATATTTTTTATTAGAATAAATGGATCAGAACTTGGACTGTACTTATTGTGCACAGTATAATCTGGCACGTTTATTACCAAGTGGCAATCTTTTCTAAACCAAAAAGATGTTTAAACAAACTTTCAGCGAAAACCAAAATGAATCATTTTATAAAAAAATGGAATAGCGACAGAAATCGATTGCGGGACTCCGGGCTGGAAGACAGGCATCTTACCAACAAGGTCATTAAAGGTGTCGTTTTTCTATGTAAGAGCAATTGAAATTTCTAGATGTAATTGAACTATAAACAGCACGGTTGTGCGCTGAACCGCTGTGCAAAATTTTGTCGGTTTGAAGCCTGCGCTATGAATTTTTTCTTGACAAAAGACCTACGCTATGGCCTTTTAACGCCAACTTTTCGGGTATATAAGGATACCATTGAATTCCGTCATATTTTTTGTCCATAAAAAAGTTTGAAAAGTCACAAGTATCCGGGTTACTTTTTCAGTTTGTTATTTCCATACCCCCTGTTTAGTATCCAACTCATACGGTCTGGTAGGCGGCATCAAAGGAGAATTATGTCCTTTGCGGAGAGCCCGCGCCTCGGATAAATAAGGCCAAATAGAGCCTTATTAGCCGTGAAGGATGCTCTACAACTCTCGAGAGTCTTTTTGTTAGTCTTTTTTTTTCCATCTCTTTTGCTGAGATACACATTATTTGCTCGGTGCGAATATAAAAAGGAACACGAGTTTTAAGTATTAAAAACGAATTAAAAAAATAATTAGAGTAATTTGAAACTGCAGTGAGAGAGAATAAACAAGAAATATTCTGTCTGAAAAACAAACTTATTGATGTAATAAGAAAAAATTCATAACAGAATAATAATTAAAGTGATTTCAGTGTGGTGCTTAATCCTAAATTTAGATTAGATTTAGAAGTATTTTACAATAGAAACACTTATTGGAATAAGACAGCTTCAATACATTTTTATTTAATATCATAATGGAGAAAATAATAGAAGTCAAGCGCACATGCTAAGATTATTTATATTGTAATTTGTTATGCTGAAGATGCCACTCTCATGGCTGAATATATAAACTGCAAAGATAGCTCCAAACGTTTTATCTTGCATCGTTGGGCAATAATATAATTATATCAAACAAAAATTCAGACTCAAAATATATCTAGAAACCTTTGGGAAGCAAGTCACTAATAAACAATAAGATAATTAAGCAAGTCGTGTATTTTAAATACCTTGGCGTGGATATTAATAGCTACTAAGACTTACGAGTATATATTGAAATCATTGATAATAATCTAACGAAACATCTATAATTTCTGGGTGACTCAAAGAAAGTGTAGAAAAATAAATAACACATATGGCAACTAAAAGTAAAGTGAGGATTTATAAATCATATATTAGACCTGCGACGATATATACCATTGAAATTAGGTCTGATACGACACGAATGAAGGAATCCCTTAGAGCAGCGGTCGGCAACCCGCGGCCCGCGAGGCGTTTTGGTGCGGCCCGCAAGATTCTCGCCGTAACGCGATATCATACACACTTAAAATGGCTTTTAAGGAAAAAACTAACTTGGTGGATTTCTATAGGAGTTTGCCTTCTGAAAATTACAAGGAGTTAAAAAGGTTTGCTCAGCAAATAATTGCTATGTTTGGTAGTACATATATTTGTGAGCAAACTTTTTCAATTCGGAATTACCGAGAAAACAAACACTGTTCTCGGTTATCAGATTCACATTTAGACGCAACGCGTTACTACGCGTCTCTACTTCAAAACTGCAAACTTATATAAAAAAAACTTGCAATTCAAATGCAGCCACAAAAATCTCATTGGTTTTATTCTTCTTCTTCTTTTTCCTCTTGGTTTAGGTCGTATGACCTGTTTGTGACAGTGGGCTGTCCTGAGATGATGACGTCCGGCTGTCCTTCCACCTTTTCGGTGGCCTTCCTGGTAATCTCCTGCTGTTAGGGTTTTCAGTCTTAGCGATTCTTGCCAGTCTTATATCTTCCATGCGGTCCACATGATCCTTCCAGAAGCGCCTTCTACTTCTTCACTTAGTTATAGAGAAAATAATCATGGAGAAACCAAAACACATAAAGAAACCTCCAAAACTGATAGAAAAGTTTAATATCGAGTCACTTGAAGATGACAGTACAAAATACCTGTACAAAAAAAGAATAAAGGAAAAGGTTTCGCAGAACCTTATAAATGACGACGATAATATTGAACAAGCATGGACAAAGTTGAAAACAAACATATATGACGCATCCTCCGAAGCTATAGGCAAAAGAGAAATAAACATTCACGGAACATAAAACTATGGTTCTCAGATGACGTGACACAACTAGCAAAAGAAAAAAGACAAAGTTATCTAACCTATAGAAGCAGCCCAACACCGGAGGCATACAAAATATATAAAGAAGTGAGAAATAGAATCAATGCAGACATGTGTAAAATTAAGAAGGAATTTCAAATAAAAATTACAAAGGACGTGGAACATGATCTATACGGAGCACAGAGAAAAGTCTGGAAAATGCTAAAGAATCAAAAGAAACCTGTTAACGAGTATTCACAGACTAATAAAATCAGTGCCGAAACATAGGAGAAATACTTTGAAGAATTATATAGAGATAACGAACTTCGCGAAACCTTGAACCTAGTTGTGACAACACCAGAAATCGTCACAGAAACGGAAATGTCTTGTGCTGTTAAGAAATAAAAAAATAGAAAGTCTCCTGGAATAGACAATATCTCCAACGAAATTATGAAATATGCAGGTGAGGAGCTAATTATGGAAACTAGGAAATTATTCAATAAAATATTGGCACATGGTGAGACTCCAGTAGAATGGGCACTAGCATCACAGTACCGATATTTAAGAAAGAAAAAAAAGAAAAAAAAAAGAATAACACAGAAAATTACCGTGGTTTTATTAACTACAATAAATGTCGTAAAAATATATAATTAGCGTTTTATTTTTAAAACTAAAATATTTGTACACAAATATTTATTTATTTTTTCAAAACAGGCTTAGCCCAATTACTTTGAAAAATACAAGACATTAAAAAAGAAGAAAAATTACATAGAATTTTTTTTTTAAATTATATAAAATAAAAAATAATGTATATGCATACAAGCGAGTATATACACACAAACATATGATACACATATATTCACAGTCACTTAAGTATAATATGTTGATGAGTGCTTTCTAATGCGCTCAATCTAAGAAGAAAATTTACTTTTGCTTTTGGTAATGTGATATGAAATATGTCAATATCCGAAGCAGTCCCGTTCAGAATAGTTAAGGCCCTTCCAACAGGCATAGCGGCTGGAAGACCCGTTCTTGCGTATGTTATTGAGAACAGTTGTTGCCGGTGCAGTCTAGTGTAATTGTTAGGAACATTTAACGCTAATCTTTGTAGTAATGCTGGACATCTCACAACTCCTCGAACGAGTTTAAAAACGTAAACCAGGAGACACAGATCTCTTCTTACGCTCAAGGAGTTATACCCGAGCATGCCCAGCAGAAACTGAGTAGGATAAAGCCATGGATAGACACCGAACTCTCTCATATAGAGATATCGTAGATATTGAAGGTACATAGGTCTATAAATATGAAACCGGATTTTTTTATAGAAAATACACATTTATTGTATAAAAATGGTAAAAAATATTTTATTCAAAGTATTGCCCATCGATAACTACACATTTTTCCCATCTCTCTGGCACTTTGTGGATGCCACGCCAAAAAAATTGTTGCTCTTTTGAGGCAAATCAATCATCGAGCCATTTTCGCACATTTTCGTAAGAAGTGAAGCGCTGCTCAGCAAGTGCGTGTCCCATCGATGCAAATAAGTAGTAATCGGATGGAGCCAAGTCTGATGAGTAAGCCGCATGCGAAAGTATTTGCCAACTAAACGCCTCAATCGTTTCCTTGACCGGTTTTGCTGTGTGCGATGGTGCATTATCACGAAGCAAAATCACTTTGTGTTGCCTCTTTTGATATTCTGTTCGTTTTTCACGCAATGCTTGGTTCAAATCCATCATTTGTTGTCGGTAGCGTTCTGTATTAACGGTTTCGCCAAGTTTTAGCAGTTCATAATAGATAACACCCTTCTGATCCCACCAAACACAGAGCATTGTCTTCCGTCCATAGCGATTTGGCCTTGGAGTCGATGTCGCTGGTTTGTTTGGAGTTACCCATGATCTTTTACGCTTAAGATTCTCTAAATACTCGTATATCAATTTTTCATCGCCAGTCACAATTCGATGGAGAAATGATTTTCTTTTGTACCTGGTGAGCAGCATTTCGCAAGTGGTTTTTCGGTGTCCCTGCTGTCTTTCATTCAGTTCATTTGGAACCCATTTTCCCACCTTGTGGATCTTTCCCATGGCTTTCAAACGTATGGAGACGGCTTCTCGTGTCACATTTAATTGATCTACGAGTTATTTTTGCGTTTGAGCGTCAGCCTCGTCCAACAATGCTTGCAATTCGACGTCTTCAAACTTTCTCGGTGGTCTTCCACGTTCTTCGTTTCTCACGTCAAAATCGCCACTTTTGAATTTTTTAAACCACTGTGATTTACCAAGACCATGCTAACCGTAAGCTTCGACAAGCATTCGATGCAATTCTGCAGCAGTTTTCTTCAAATGGTAACAGAAAATCAATGCTGTCCGCAAATCGTAGTTTTCAGGCACAAAAACAGACATGTTCAACGCTATGAAAACATATGTAATTGTATTAAACTTATATTGTTGTGAGTTAAAAGTCTTTGACAAATGTAAACACAAGAAAAAGTTGCCAATGTCGCGGTTTGACAGTCACTACATTGACAACTAGAGCCACCTATGAGCAAATTCTGGTTTCATATTTACAGCCCTACTGTAATGACATATGGTTCAAGTGCGGGCCGCACTCATCGTAAAATATTTGGCCCTCTTACAACAAAAGGTTGCCGACCCATGCCTTAAAGCATCGGAAATTAGAAATTAATCTGGTCATTGTAGAATCCTTTGTTTACCAACACATCGTTCTACATATATTTTTTTACAGTTCACTTCGTTCGACTTTGGAACGATCTTCTTTGCTCAATCAGGTGTTTGTCATTCTTATTTATATTTGAGAAAAAAATAAAGAAGCGTCCATATTTTAATATTCCTCCTGACTCTTCACTCCCACACAAATCTCATCCTAGTCCATATTATCGTTTAGAATATTTTTTTATTTTGTCACTTTTTCTCAAA
>OX463854.1:21130345-21183716 GCA_949825065.1 Odontocerum albicorne | reverse complement strand
TTTTTTTTATGAAACTAAATTTCAAACTTATATTTTTATTTCATTAAATTCATCGCTGATTCCACCCTGACTCAGCTATGGAGTATGGATCAAAGGATAATTAAAATTCATTTTTGCACGAAAAAAAGTCGCTGTAAAAAACTTCTCGTTTGATATATACAATATGACAAAACCATTTTACTTGAATAGGAAAATGAAAAAGTTATGACGAACGAAATGAAAAATCAACTTGCATAAAAATGCAAATCGGAATAAAAAGTAACTCGTCGATGTTGATTGTTTTTGTTTGCAACGTAGAAGCGAATTAATATTTTAGTGCAACCGAGTCCAAATAAATATAAATTGAAATCATAATGAATATATTGACTGCGCAGCTAATTTATCAATCATTTTTATTTATGCATTCGTGTGGATATATTTTTAATAATAAAATGACAATTTATACAGCGCCGTTTAGAGAGCAAACCCTCCTTAAGGGTGATATCACTACATTTTCTACAATGATCCCACAGATACTTCATCAGAAGACTTATCTGTTCAAATTCAGGTGGAAACAGAACTGAAGATTCTACCCTGGAAAGTACGAAACGCTATATGCGGAATGAAACCAGGAAAAACACCATGTTCTTATGGGCTTTCCATTGACATCCTTATAGAAACGGGTGAACAAGTAGATAAGATGTTAATGAAAATCTTTACATCGAGTCTTCAAAACGAGGATATTCTTGAAGAATGAAAAAAAACATAATTTTACTTCACAAAAAGGGAGACAAAGAAGATATTAATAATTACACTATCTTGTAACAAATTCTATATACAGTTTTTACTCAGATTCTCTCCGATCGACTTAATAAAGCTTGTGGTGAAAATTAATCGAGTGAACAAGCTGGATTTAGAGAAGGTTACAGCACAATGAACTACATTCCGGCAGTAAACAAAATTGTGGAACGTTGTCAATAGTACCAACTTCCATTATACATGGTGTTCGTAGACTATGAAGGCGTATAAAGGTTTTTGATTCGATTCAAGAAATTCGCTACTATCAAAACCCTACTTACAATTTTAATGGATCTGGGTTTGTTGCCTTTCATTTGTCGTATCTCCAGTAAACTAGGCTTTTGCCTGTATCTCACCGAGGATAAGAGTATGTATGTAGTGTTCACATAACAACATTTTGATAACCTCTCAAAAATGGTTGTTTTCAAGTGCTCCTTAAAGCTGCATACGCCGCCACTCATATTTCTAAAACTAGAGGTAGATCATTCCATGACAAAGAACCAGTAACGGCAAACTCTCTATCAGAATACCCGCACCCTATTTAAGAGTATGGCCGTGAAACAACATTGTCATCGGTCTCATTTACCCGCCAAGAGCCCAGGACACGTTTTGAATGACATGTCCGCAAATGCAAATGACGTATTTATGCGTTTTGGGGTCATTTGTAACGTCCCGTTTGCCGCGAATATTTTGAAAATATTATTTTATTAGAAAACTTATTATATCTATGAGCAGCCCGTCGAACAGTTGTTCGACGGGTTGATTAAAGGACAACACCCAATTTACCTAAAATCGAACATTTTAAACGATATTTTTTCTTCATACTCAAGTATCGACGTCACTTGCCGGGAATCTTACAATCGAAATAAATCCAGGAAGTGACAGAATAAGGGGATTTCTTGGAAATTGACAAATAACGTAAAATGATACTTTTTTCAATATTGCTATTTCTTTTGAAAAAAAAACACGATTCTCGTTTGCGAAATTATTAAGAAAAACAAATTAAATGAACATTGAAGATTATTTACGCTTTTACGTACGATTAGGATCATATTAATAAATTAATCAAATAAAATAATAAAAATGTAGCATTAGGAAAATATAATCTCTAATTCTCAAAGTCGCACCATCATTGGATGTGATTCCAGAAGTTAATTGAAAAAACATTACATCTACCTTTAGTGACATAGCGTGTTTTTCCTGGTATCCATCATTCTTTTTTCCAATCTCCCCTACCTTCTCCTGACATCTGTCCATCAATGACCATCTCCTATCCATCAATGATCTTGTTATTAAGTAAATATTGAATTTAAATATACACATTAATTCTAAATAATTTTAATCAAGCAATGACTGTAATTATAACTACTGCTTTTTTGCATTTATATGTTAATTTTACATAATGTTTTGTATTTTTGTCAATAATTTTAACTAACTGTATTAACTTGTCATGTGTGCATTTGTCTGTAAAAGACATTTTTGTGTCACAAATTAAATAAATACATTTTGTTGATTGTTTTAATGATGCATGTTTTTTTCAACATCAACAATGTTTACCATTCATTAACTCATAACTTAGTAAAACAATTGAGTGGTACTAGGCAATAAACCCACCAGTAGGAATGTTGTCCAGTAAATGTATTAAATAAATTAATATTAATAAAGGTTAATGGTATAAAAGTACTTACATCTATACATGAGGCATTTATATAATCTGAATCAGGCTCCCCCTCTATCGTTTCTAGCACTACCCTGTTGTAGTCATCTGGAAAAAAACGTTACATTAAATACATAATAAAGCCATTGTTACATTCAAGACATAATAAAGCCATTGTTACATTCAAGACATAATAAAGAAAATACATATCATCCCACCATTTCACACAACCCCAGACTGTCCTATCTGGGCATGCATATATTATTAAGCGTCTTCCAGCTCCTACGGTTTCTCTGATTTCTTCCATTTAATTCTTCCAAAATATCATATGATTGATCCAACCATATTTTCCTTGTTCTTTTTCTATCATGCTTTCTACTCACATTTACACTATATATGGTTGAAGTACATGGCCGTGCGGTAACGAATTAGACTTCCGTGGAAAAGGTTGCCGGTTCGGACCTCGCGCTATGCTTCTCCCCTCGAATGACGGAGATATTTTTTCCGAATAGTACTCGGGGGTGTAAGGTTACCTATTGACTTCGGTCATATCTAATCTTAAAAAAAAAATAGGAAAAAACAACATGCCGGTGGGCTTCGATCTTCTCACTTCAGGTGTGCCATCGGATCTAGTACATATATATCTAGATTTTTTTTCGAGAACGAGATTATATAATTGACACATGTTGACTTAATAACGGAATCATCAGTAGGTCTACGGTATCGAAGTTGACATATTAAACTTGATGAGGGAAGGAGAAAATATTCTTAAATGATTATTGAAGTGCATTTTTTGAAAATGTTAGTATTGTTATTCTAATACACACATCCCTCGACTTACGCGTTAGAAAGGTTCCAGGGAAATTTTCGTGAATAGAAATCGCGCAAATTTAGACAAGAAACATATACGAAATTAGAAGATACGTTGAAGAATATCAAAATTCGCGTAAATTAAGATACATAACTCATATATATATCAAATAAAGGTACTGAAAAATTCGTAAAATAATTCACCAACTCAATAAAAATTGAAGAAAGGTACAATAAAATATTTTAACTTATTGGTAAAAATATTATTTTTCGTTACACTGATACCAATTTTTCATAATCAGAACTCCCAATGCGTCGGACTGGTCAAGTAAGAGATGCAACTGGACTACGCTTAACAATTGCCCTTTGACCCGCGGTGTGTAGAAATGAATGGAGAGCAGTCATCAGAGGCTATCATGGGAGTCACGACATGATGATGGTGAAAATAAAGTGAAAAAAAAATTAGTGACTGAAGATGATTATATGGGCAGCTATTTAATGTGTCCCCGAAAGACAGCTCCTCAACACAGAGAGACAAAAATTGTCTCCGAGAGATAGCTCCTCACCACACGAAGGATGCACACTGGGTGGAATGAGAATTTTTTTTTATAAGTTTGAAAAACAGCAAAACATGGCATGATCACCATAAACTCAGAAAAGCCAACCGTTCTGAATATAGTTCAACGAATAGCATAATAAAAGTTATTGTGGAAATCATGTACAAAGATTAAGCTGCCCTGGAGGACCTGGAAAGATCTTAACAGGCTCCGAACAGGAATTTAGAGGACCAAAGACAACATGGCGAAATGGGAAATTCTACGTGATGGATCAACTCTGCGATGCGGATTATTCCAAGTGATATTTGATGCAGTGCCCGAAGAACCTGTTGTCTTATATTAATGCTCACTTGATTTGTGGGAGACCCAGAACTGTTCAAGTGGAAGAATTCTGGACGGAAATAATTTAGTGTCTTTGAAACGATAAGAAAAATATATGAAGATTGGAAAATTTTGATTGCTGGAGCAATGCGCCAAATAGAATAGTCACGTCTGCCAAAACGCCGATTGAATAGCGAGCCTAGAGGACGATGTCGAGTCTACTTACATATACGAGTATGTATCATATATTGATGGTTGATTGAGTCGGAAGGATACCTCGGAAGTCGGTGGAGGCAAATTCTGGTGGAAGTAAACATTGTACTAGATTAAAGTGCGTAATGTGTATGATTGTATTGTATTATAATTTAGTTGTATACATTACAATCAGAAAAATGTATTATAACTGAATTTAAATTCTTGATTCCCAGGTGGGAGTAAAACGATTTATTAACTAGGCCACGGAAGTTGTCGGAAGTGACGATATAAAAAAAATACGGGACTTTATTTGATTTCGTAGGCGCCAAAAATCATATTTGAAAACTGAATAGTACAGATTATACTACAGTATCGAAGTTTATACTAGATGTTTCGCATACGCGTTTTCTTAGTGTTATAACGCTACTCCTTGCACCATCATATTATATTAGGCGTTGACGATGATCTTGAATATTATACGAGTATGACGATTGCAATGCAGTACATACATTTATAAGCGAATAAAACGCACTATTTTCGAGTAACACGACACCTGCCTCGAACTAAATCAGTCGTAAGACCAAGGATCACCTGTATTGCCTTTAAGGGGCTAATCAAAATGACTTCAATAAGTCAGGGGTTACAGACCTTGTGATATCAATCAATAACAGCGTCATTATGAGCCCGCCTATTCGGGTCGGGATATCGACAATGATAGCTCGTAAATTAACATTATCAGTGGCGAGTTGGGATCATGTCGGACATGAGTCGAGATTAAGTGTCAATTGTGTCACAAATTAATTCCCGAGCCTCGGGTAATCTTGGGGATGATTGTAATTTAGATTCGGAACACGAATCTCGAAACCCTAACGATGTGGGGAAAAGGGAAAACAGGAAAAAGTTGATGTTTTATTTCCTTATTCACATTTTTTGATAGATATACGAGTAAGCCACAAAAATTGCTTTTCGTAACATATTTTTTAGTTGGAGTGTTACGTGAAAGGTATATATGCGAAAATATTCATATATTCCTAGTGATAATCATTAAAAGTTCTTTATTCAAGCTTCTGTAGATTGATTAAGCGAGTTAATAGAATTTCCACAGCTAGGGCGTGTAAAATCATTCTTAAAATCACTGGAGTAAAAAGGGGTCTGATTTTATATAAAATCTTGCATGGATCCGAGACAAATTTAAGGAGTTCGTTTTAAAGAAAAATAAGAAGAGCCCCGAATCCAAATAAAAGTTCGTCCAAGGAGGTCGTTCATGATGGGAAAAGTTGCAGAGTGTCTACAAATTAGGAAACCATATACAATATTTATATATAAATCACATGCTCCAAGAACTATAGATAAAAACTTTAATTCTCGAGGTGAATAGCGTTAATAAAAACTACGTAGTGACAAAAAGAACAATAGTTCCCACAACCACAAGTAATCACATTCGATAAGTTTTGGGATCAGCGATATCTTATAGAATTAAGTGAAGTGTTATTACTAACAGGAAAAAAATATTACTTAAAACGACCTCCGTGGCCTAGTTGGTAAAACGCTCGTCTCCCAACTCGGAGGTTCGATTCCTGTTGAAACCTAGATTTTAGTCTGGTTTTCACTTAAGCACTCTTTAACATCTTTCTTGTTGGTTGGAAGATATTGCCATGTGATAATAAACCCGCCAGGTTGTACTGTATCCAACAAAAGTGTAATAAAAAAAAAAGGTGTAGCATTCAGACAGAGTACATGTAGATTTTTGGTTATTTGACTTAACGACGGTCTAGAAGGACATGTGCAGAATTATCTTAGAAGACAATGTGACATAGGAAAGAAATCTGACTCTCAATAAAGTAAAACACCAACAAATACATCCCTAAAATGCTATATTTAAGAGTATGTTTTAAAAATAAACACTACCATCTCAAATTTATTTTCTCTCTTCCTGCCACGGTACTCTTCAAGTCTCACGGTAGTCTGTTCTGGGTTCACTCAGAAATAGTCTCTCAGCTCAGTTAAAGTCTATCTTCACACAGTTCATCAACCTGTCAATTACACGTATTTTTGTATAATCACAGAACACTTTTCCCTGAGCGTTACCTTGAATACTCTGCAGGATTTATCTGGCATTTTTAACACACATTCATCGAGCTAGGGCACACATAGCTTCAAGCGTATATCCGTGTTTTGATATTTGTCTTTTAACGTTACTCGCAAAGTTCCACGAATAAATCTCATTCCAGCTGCTTATTTTGGTAAATATTAAATGCTTATGCCAGGATTGGTATGTATGAGTATATCGAAATCAAAACAACAAACGTAAATACTACCTATAAATACTAAAAATTATTGTCGGCCCAACGATATAAAACATCCAATAACTGTAGCAGGAGCGATATGCTGGATAGCTATGCTCGGCACTGGGATGTCACTGTCCGATTTGATAGTAAGATTAAATGTCAATCTCATCAGCTGGATGGGCGTGCTGAAACCAAATGTCGGCTTTTATTTGGGGCGAAACGCTAGCATTCAAAAGCCGCTATCAACATTAGTAATACGCATAATACCAAGTGCCCATGTTTAAAGGCAAGTAAATTAAATCGGTTTTTTAAAGAAAGCTATTGATTTTTAAAATAATAAAGATATCAAGAAAAAACATAAGTTGAGTATACGTGTAGGAAGGTAGTGGCTACGGTCACTAGATTAGGAACTTTCCCGCATCTGCATTAGTTTAGAAAAATATATTTCGTAAGAAAACTGCAGAAAGCTTATTAAAGAAAGATGAATTACAAAGAATCCTTTGTAGAGCTACCAATATGTAATAACAATACAGTCAACTTCAGATGGGGAATAGTGTATCTATGTAGTGCTTATTAGTTCCCAAAAAAGGGTTATTTATTTAAGCTGTGCACGCTACCCACATCTCTAACACTTTGAGGCAGACATAGGTTGACTCAATTGAAACATTATTCGAGAAAACAAGCGTTACCTAATAAAGGCAATAAATCAATTAAATACTACGTAATAATAATATGAATTTTATGATAACAAAACAAACCACGTTAAATTGATAAAATATACACTGTTATCGACTAAAACCAATAAAGAAATTTACCATAAATTTAAAGGAGTATTGTGCACAGCGACAGGAATACTCAAACAGTCATAAAAATAATAAATTTCAATTCACTTTAAATTTCGAATAGATAAGCAGAAATCACGCCTGGCACTACACTAGTGCCTAAGCGTATTAAAAGTGAAAATACTAATATTTAGTACAACACGGCAAGTGAAAAAAATAATCCAATATAATACAATAATTCATAAAATAATAAAATATAATCCAATCAACCATAAAATAATTAAGAAGGAAAAATAAAATCTCTCTTGAGCGTAATGAGAGTGCCAAATTGTAGGTCAAATAAAAAAAATACATAAAATAGTAGATTCCACGAAAAGAAATTTCATATTTTCAGATTAAATTCAAACGCAAAATAACACCAAATGTTCTTAGACGGTGGTTTTCAATATTTTCAGTATTTCAGCAATCTTTGGTGTCGTATAATATTAAATTGGTAATCGGCCTTCCGAAGCGGACACCATATTCGAATGTCGTAACATCATTATAGAATTATTTAAACCACATTCGACACACACGATCACTTACTGCACCATCGTCATACACTGTAAATTATTTTTTTTTAGTTTGTGTCTATTTTTTTCCTTCGTGGTAGTAAAAAAACACTAAAAACTTTTTGTTTCGTCATCAAAATGACGCAAAAAAAACGTTCAATCATTTTGAGTTCACAATGTCCGAAGAAATGTGCTAAATTATAATTTTTCCTTATAATATACATTCAACATGTTTGAAATGTTAGCCACAAAATTTTTCTCCTTAAAACATTTATCCGATAACTGTTCTTTGGACAAAAGAAAATGGAAAAAGCAGCGTCTAAGTCAATATCTAAGATTTCTTTATTCAATTATTTTCTCCGGCTTTTAAAATGAACGATATCTACTTTATATCTCAACATAATCTCTTCTGTTCATTATTTAAGTAAGGTTCGTTCATTTCATTGAATTCTCGATAGTTGTTATCGTATGGTAATTCGGCCGTTTTGCATATGAACAAGCGGATGTATTAGCGCATATTGAATCAAGTCGCATTTCATGTAAATGAAGGAGTACTATACAGATGTGCGCAGATTCACATACATCCGCATCATATTCAATCTGGTCTGTAGGGGTTGGGAGTTGGGGTTGATTTGACATACATATCCTCTCGTTTCAAGTGGATAATTGGACAAAAATGATCAATAAGTGATTTCAATTAAAAAGGGACTATCGATAAATTCATAAAAAAATACTTAAAGGCGATCACAATACAAAATATGTTAAAATATGACCTCATTATCATCACCATTACACAATTTCCTTTTTTTTTCGTATGATACCTTTCAGTGTTTCTCTGACATTTTGAAAAGCGTGGCCGGGAGACAACATTGTCTTCAGATCCTGTAATCGAGTCTTCGGGTTTTCAGGTGTAAGCATGGAACTCGCGGTTCGTTATTGAACGTGTTGGCAACACTACCGTTCGGTGCGTGCTACTATAGGTATTGTAACCAGATGAACAGTTTTTCTCCGAGATGCAGTCGCTTCACCATCTATACATCTCGTCATACATGCTCTTCTATTATGAATGATTTTCACTCCTCCCTCTTTAGGGATTTAATATTTTTACGTATTTGTAAATATAACATAATATTAAAAAAAAAGATCGTTAAATTAATAACACACTTTGAAGAACTTGACTGTTTGTATGTTCTATGGCTCTATGATTAGTATGCTAACTCGGTTCGATCCGGACAGTTCTAAGACTGGTTTTACTTTAATACTGTTTTCATCTGAATTTATGTATAATATATCCTACTGCTTAGAAGCTAAGAAGTAAAAACATTTTTAGTGTTCTTGGCATAAACTGTTCTTAGTAAGTTTTATTTAAGAAGTGTTAAAATCTGATTTTCATTTATGACCTTGTTATCATCTTTCTGGTTAGTTGGAAGAGATTTTCGTGTGAAAATAAACCAACCTGGTTGTACAGTATACAACGAAGTTATAATACAATACAGTTAAAATTACAATATACGAGTATTTAAGAAAAATCACGTAACTGTTGAAATAAAGATAATAAATATTTATTAATCAGGGACAGTTTGTATAAATAGGAATGGTTTCAGAACTGGAATGGTTTTAATGTATTAAGTTCTATTTAAAAAAACATTATTTGTTTACACTAAAAAGAAATATTCTTAATAAATTTTGTTATCTGGACTAAACAGTTTAAAATTATCTAAATCTGAATTGAGAAATAAGCACAAGTAATGAAAGGTTGCTTCTTGTCGGCAGGTCGAAAAATATACACGAAAATTAAAATTTACTTAATTGGGCCTTTATTATGATAACGATACTGTAAGGAAGTAATGATTTCTTCTTATGGTCGCTACGAAAAAATATTGATAATAATACACAGCAGGAGAAAGTCATAACTGAAAAATTGCTCAACAAAGCAGGCCACCTTAGTTTAATTGCAACCATTTTGTTCAGTGTTTCCCAATAATACAACATTGTACCCCTTAAGAGAAATAGATTTTACTAGCGTACCTCATTTATGTAAAAAAAATATGGGGGTATTGTGTTCTGTTCATAATATGACGTATTTTGGCAGATTTTTTTTAACAAAATCAATAAAACAATTACAATAGTTTATTTAATAAATTGGATATATTGTATATAAAAAAAAACTGAAACGTATTAAACACATACACATAATTAAATCTGTTGAAAGCATTCGCTTCGGCTCTTCTTATGCCACAAAATAGATAAAGCAAATATTTTTGCGTAAAAAAAGTTCAACCGCGTGCCACTTCAGTTTTTTCGAGTACACCCATGAGTATGCGTACTACAGTTTAGGAAACACTGCTCTAGCTAAAAAGGTTGAGCTGGTTTGGCATGTTGTATCAATGGAGAAAATTTTAATTTCTAAAAACGTAATATAAAGCAAAATTATAGACACTAAACAATATATCAAGATATATTTTATAAGCACTGGGAGAGGCCAGGTAAAAATGGAGGCTTCTGAAGAGGTATCTACCGTGAACAACAGTTTAACCATGACCAGACATAGATTGCAATCCTGCATAAAGGCATATGCAGTCCAAAAAACTCTGGCCATATAAACAAATATTGTGAATGAAGGTGAGGATTAAGAGTTGGAATGGAGACGCTGAGTCAAACTATGGAGGCTATAATCGCGCACATATTATTCCTAGCTGGTAATGTCTAGCTGGTTGGTAAGAAATCCAGCTTTTGAAAATATCTCAATAGCATGCATCACTGCTAACTTCATGCAGGCCGTAAAAATTTAAATCATATTCCACGCACCTTCGCCATCACGCACTATTAGTGGAACCATATAATCAGTGAAAAATTATTTTTTTGAAGAAATCTAGGGTCTTTTTTGGTCAGCTCCCTCCATTCTGAGGCATATGTTATAATTTGCCTTATGAGGGTCTTGTGTAAGATGGAATCGGTTCTTCTAAAGAGTATATTTGTTTTTCACCAATATCTTTATATTATAACCTATCAATAATATTAGATATATGTTCTATTAGCCCAAAAGGAGGAAACTACATTGGAATTGGGGTTTCTCCTTAGCAGGTCTTTCTGGAATTCAAAAGGTAAAGTTGGGAGACCATTAAGTGAAAAATTGTTCTAATGTCGCTACACGAACACAGCGACGAGTAAATCTTCCACCTGGGAAGTTTATCTTTTGATCTATCTGGACGGATACTTAAATGATTCAGATACCTTCATATTACCTATGGTACGTCATATCTTATTGACAGGTGCTCCGACTGCTGATGCATTCAATCAAGCATTCATTCTCATTTCATTTGATAATTTTATAAATCGTCAAGTTATTACACTTTTCAGCTTTATAACTGAGTTAGATATTTTTAGCCTCACATGATATCAATGTATTCTGTTTGCATGTTGAGCTTGGAGTATACATAGGCCACAAATTCGTGTATCTTGAGGTATTTAGCCTTGAAAGGGTTAAGTTGAATTTTGCATTTAGCCTAATACGCTCCCCGTGAGTTGATTATTTTCTTAATAAGTTAGGCAAATATTCATCGGTCCAACGATCCAGCATCCAGTGTTTGCTCGCAGATACGCGGAAAAAGCAATTTCATCAAAGTGTGTACGCTCAACACGACTAGGAGCAGGGTTGTATGGCATTCAAAAATCCGATTTCCGGGAATCACTAGTAACAGTTCTGGAATCAAATCTCTACAGAAAAATTTGAATTGTAGGATGCTTAATTTCTCGTGATCTGTAAAGTTTTTTTGATACCCTGTGTCTAATAATGTGCAATTGAAATAAACTCTGAACGGTCTAACTTCCGGCTATGGATTCTGGGCTCTCGATTTGCACGAGGGGTGATATTGGTTGATTTTCGTTCATGTGAATAGCTGTTTCACATTTCTCATTCTTAGCAATTGAAAGAAATCCATCGGGATACTTTTGAAGTATGGGCATGGATTAAAAATCTGGGTATGCGGTTGTGAAAAAGATACTAAACGACACAAAAAGGTAAATTAATAGTCAACCCCTATGTCTATATGGATTCATTTTTATTGTGGACATAAATGAGAGGTTAAATGAATTGTAATGGAACTCTCATGTCTTGGTACATAGATGATAGTATGTTGAGAGTTCTTTCTTCATTGTTGGTCTCTTAGCATGGACCATACTCACACAAATGGTTGTTTTGAAAAATTTATTTAAATTGAGCACTTTTCAAGACCTTACGACTTGTTGAGACTAGCGAAATTCAATTGAATAACAAAATGATAAGTACATTTTGATCCACCAGAAAAAATATTTGAAATGTAGCTAGATTTTGTCGCTGAAGAAAAATAGTGTCGACTATCTAAAAAATAATCAACTTGAATTCCTAGTATAGAGTGAATTTTGAAACAGTGAATTTTTATTGTATAAAGCATAACCTGGAAGGACTATTGCCACGTAGCAATATATTCTAAACAAACCAAATTTCAAAAAGTATGTATTTGAAAAAAAAACTACTGTGCCTTTTTTTTGTTATTAATCATATTTTATAGATATGATTGATATGATGTTAAAAATATTTTATAGATTTAATGCGATATTGTGCGTATTTCATATTAACCAATAACATTTTTTGTTGAATGAGCAGGACCCAAGATATTCATATTCATAACTCTGAAAAATAAGATGGAATCATGTTTGTAATATCATATTAAGAGGGGAGCAACACGCCGCTGGTTTATTGACTGCCTACCTTTTACATTGATGTTTGGTATTTTGACTAGACGCCTAAACAACTCATTATTTTTTAGAAAATAATCGTTCTTTATGCTCTGGGTTTAAAATACATATTCATTCTGAAATATATTCCATATATAGTGGCCAACCCTGTTTGAGAGTTGTGTTCTAAGATCGTCTCTAGCCACAAGTGATGAGATGTTGTGATCTCCGAATGCCAAATCTTGTATTTCAGTGAAATTGTTCACGGGAGTAAATAAGAAGGACGTCGGAGATAAATGACAGAAGATAATATCTGCGAGAAGATAACGGTGTAGACACTTTACTTGCGGATAGAAACTTAAGGGAAGAATATGAAAGGCAGGGGAGAGAATTACAAGAAGACTTTAGGAACTAAAACATTAAGAGTGTTGAAAACATTTTCTTTGGAAATGTCAAGGATATTCTATGCTGAATATATTTTCTTCTTTGGAATCTAGTGAAAAAGTTTCTTAAATTTTTTACAAAGAAAAAAAATGAAATCTTTGTATTCATTAAATTTACTTATCCTTTTTACTTTGGTTTTCTTCGCTTTATCAACATATAACGAAAATAGTTAGAATTAAAACTAAATACTTATTTAGTACTTATTTTCAAGTTTGAAAGACGATTTTCGTAACCTAATTGGCATGACGTCTGTCTTCCAGCCCTGATGTTGCAGGTTTGATTCCTGTTGGAACCAGATTTTTTCATAAGGGCTCAAGTCTGATTTTTACTTAAGGGGTTTTTGAAATATTTCTGGTTGGTTGTAAGGGACTACCAATAAACTCGCCAGATCGTACTGTATACAACGAAAGTCATTAAACACAATTCAATAATACAAGGTTAATGAGTGAACTCGCTTTTTGGCGCTTAAACTTTACTTAGGTTCTAATTAATTTGGCGTCGACTGATTGTTTAAATTAATGAAAAAACTTATGTTTTAAGCTATTTAACAATTTTTTAAGATAAAATAGAGGACGAGAAGCTGTGACCTTTATCTAAGAACGTCGTCACGTTTGCGTATGTAACTTCTCAAGGGAAGACTTACTACTAAAGAAGTTTTTGCAGATGTTCCGTAATTATAATATATTTGGTATTTACTATATTTAAAGTTGATACTTTGTTATTTTTCTTTTCTTTTAATATGATTGCAATTAACTAGAAAATGTACGAAAAACGCTTTAAATCAAAGCAAACTAAAAGTCCATATAAAAAGGATAGAGTAAAGGGAAGAAAATATCAAAGCCGAATATTTTCTAGATGGATCATTCTTAGACTAAGAGAATATGGCCTATTGCATTCTTAGACTTAGATGATATGGCCTATTGCATTCTTAGACTTAGAGAGTATGGCCTATTGCATTCTTAGACTTAGAGAATATGCCCTATATCCTTGGATAATATGACCTCTATGGCCTAGATTAACATTTCCTACGAATTTATTAGCGGTGGTCTTAAAAAATAACTACCCTCTATTTTTTTCACATACAAACCTATAAACAGTTGTGTAGCGTCTAGTTCACTACAATAAATTACAATTTGGTAAAAATGCCATTTTTAGACATTAAGTAATAAAAATAAATATTTCTAAAAAAAATCTATTTCATCACCCTTTAATAATCTAGAAGTTTATCCTATGCTATAAAGCCAGTCACATTGATCGAGGTAGCTGAGTCTGTTCACCGAATCCAATCCATCTAGACGGTTTTCACTTTGAGACTCTGACAATCTCAGTCTAGCACGTCTCTCATCCTTAACGCATAATTGCGTCATTTAATTATGTGTTAGAAACAGGAGACGAATCAAAATTATCCAGAGAGTTGAACACTATAAGTTACAGCCTGAAATCCGACACATCAACCAGTGAACCTTCTTTAACAGGGGATATATTGGGCGGAATTTGTTGACAACAAAAATAAAGAGTCTATAAAAATAAACAGCACTGCATTAATTACACTATATTTAGTATGGCTATACGTGTCTTCTAATTATAATATTTACCTTTGTCGAATAAAAAATGCAGATAAATTAAAATAACACAGTTACACTTACATGGCACAACTTTTTGATTTTGATTCTTATCTAAGTTGGACTTCTTTGTAGCATGTCTACATGAATGCGTTTCCACTTTGACGGCAGTCTGTAACAAATAAGAAAGACCAAATTGAAACATAAATTGAAAGTCTGCAACTAAAAGCAGTGTATGTAAATTGAAACACACTGAAATGTTGAGAATAGGCAGGAAATTATATTTTGAGTCAGTCACACACTGTACTTGTCAGCATAGTGCTGGAAATTGTGTAATGTAACGAAGGAATATTTTATTTAGAAAATTATTTTCTTAACATGTTTTGCATTTGAATTTTTAAATTAAATAAATAAAATATTATTACGTTGCTTAAAGAAGACGAGTTAATCTTATTACACTCTTTTTTTAAATTAAAAACGATAATAAAAAAAAGAACAATTTATATTCTGCCGTTTAGAGGCACTCTCCTCAAGGGCAGATTAAAAATATTACAAAAAAATAACAAGTTGAGTGTAAGGGCAGGAAGGTGTTGACTGTGGCTATTAGATTAGGTACTTCCCTACAAATGTATATGTTTAGAAACACATATATGGTAAAAAAGCACGCAGAAAACTTACGAACTACAAGGAAATACAAAAAAAAAAACATTTGACAAAATACATGTCCTTTTATCTTAAAAAAATACTTAAAACAAATATTTAAGTAATTTTTTCACAGATTTTTTTATTAACTTTAATAAGGATTCTGAAAGGAATACTTTGTCGTTTGACATCAAATTATTCAATTTGACGTTTGTTTTGTAATAAACCATATTATTTTTCGAATATATTGTACTTTTCACGAAACAATCCACATCTGACCAGTTGCACTAATTGTAGCGGTTCTTAGTGTCGGCAAATTGAGAGGGTCAACAGGGTGTCGAAGCATCCTTCGGGGTCCAGAATGGTTTGGTGATAGCCAACAAAGACAACAAAGGCGATTACGGGACAATAAAAGATGGAATCGGGCCGTTTGGGAATCTAATCATGTCCACATTGTCAATTGAATCGACGATGTTTTCCTTCGGGATATCACGTATACGTTCGCTGTTGAACATCCCCATTTTCACATTCGGGGTTCAAGTTTTCTAAACGCTATATTTACTTTAAATTTTCATTCCTCCAAATTTTCTAAGTTTGAACTATAAGTTAGGCATGCAAAAATAAGGATAAAAGTCTGATCAGTAGCAACCTGCCATAAAGAATAATTATTGTCATAGTTCTGTTTCAAATTTCAATATTGTCCATTCTATTCATGATTAAATTCATTTTATTCATGATAAGATCCGTTTTATTAATGATAAAATTAATTTGTAAAATGCATATACACTTTTGTATGAATAAATGTAGCAGAGATGCGTGCTTTACGAAGAATATCTGGTGTTACAATGTGTTAAAGGGTAAGCAATGATTGATTTAGGAATAATTATTTGTTCAAGCCGGTTGTCATAAGTAGAATTAAGAAATAATCTTGATATGTTTGGACATACACATATAAAGAGAATAAGTTTTGAAAAACTTATAATAAATAATGGTGAGCGTGAAAGAAGAAGGCCGAGAAAGGAATGGAAGTATATAGTTTGGAGAAATTTTGACAACGGGGAAAGTAAGAAGCGCGAGAAACAAAATAACATATATTAAAATATGTATGAGTGCGGTTGAGGCAAATTATGTTTTTTTGTAAATAGGAAGGTGTGGAAGTATGCCTTCTTTGCTTACACCAAATTATAAATGTCATAAAATAAATAAACTCTCAACCAGGGAGCTCAATTCTGATATTGAAAAAGGATGACAACTCCACTATTGATCACAACAATCACCAGTTACCGTAAACGTTACCTGAAATGTTTAAGTAGAGGCTCAAAGTACTTAGTCCTAATAATTAAACCAGAATAAGTTCTGTGAGACAGGCAAAGTACTTAGTCCTAATAATTAAACCAGAATAAGTTCTGTGAGACAGGCAAAGTACTTAGTCCTATTAATTAAACCAGAATAAGTTCTGTGAGACAAATACACAAATAACCAGAAACTATTTTAAACCGTTCGTAAGCGGTAAAATATTTAAGATATTGTAGAATTATGCAAGACAAGCTTATGTTTTGAATCATGCTAGGAAAGACACCTCGCTTATAACTTGACGACTTCGGTGACTAAGTTGGTAAGACGTTTGTCATTCAAATCGGGGGTTGCGGGTTCGATTCTTGTTGATACCAGATTTTAAAAAATCAGTTTGGTTTTCATTTCAGCCTTCCTTAACCTTTTCTGTTTGTTTGATAGATACTTCCTCATTACAATATAGATATTTCCAGGTATTATTGTAAACAACAAAAGTGGTATACTTGTATACATATTTTAAAAAGTCCTTCTTTCTCAAACGTAATAGACGGTTCAAAAAACCATATCTCGATCCACACGATAGGGGTTAACGATTGGTTGCACTAAATTTTGAGATTTCAGACCCTTATTTGCAGTCAGCGATATCTTCTTAATCGAATATACAATCTCTTCATACATGCTCTGAGTTTTACTCATCTTATTTTCCTTTGGTTCCTGATTCATTTTATTTGATCAATGCCCTAATGATGATGTAGCAGAAAGTTTATTTAAATTACACGCTTTCGATGCACGGGAGTGTTTTCTGATCTCCGATTCGCTTTGGATCTCGACGACCTTTCTGAATTGAAGGACAACGTTAAGCTGATATGAGCTCACCAGATAGCTAGCGATAGCAATGGAATCGGTCCTCTTTCCATTGTTGTCGCAAGCCATCTTTGACTGCCACTAACATTGTGGTGTACTCTGAATCGTCTCGGATGTGTCTATATTTGTGGTGGATACACTTACATAGGTGGAGTTTCATTAATTTCCCGTTGTGATTAAGTGAAATGCTCCAGATTGTCAGTCACATAATGGAGGAGTGTCCAATATATTTATTCCCGGGAGGACTGGAGACACTTCATCGAGCTACTTCTGAGGTCGTATTATGGATGAGAAGCTTGAACATTCGATTCCGAGAGAAACTATACAAAAGAAAGAGAAAAACATATTTTCTCAATTTAACTTAATGAATTCGTTTCATAATGAATTTATAATTCTACTTATCACATTCACCTTTGGAAACAATTATTTCTTATTCGTTCATGTCGGCCGTGGTCAAACGATTAGCGTTTACGCTAATCATATAATATATAAAACGTAAACACCAAGTAACATAGGCGTCCTAAGTTTAATTCCTGTGGGATTCACTTTTGGACTGGTTTAGTTCTTATACAACATTTGAATTAATTTTTATCTGGTACTCATAGCAATTTAGCATACATTCTTATAGTACTTATAAGCCACACAAGAATAACGCCATAAAAATCAGCCAAACAAAAGGCTGCAGCAGGTTAAACCTTCTAATCGTCTTGTAGCTTCGATCTCCTTGAAATCCGAACATTGGGTTTACTCTGTCAAGACATGAAATTAATTTATTGGCACAATACTAAATGCATCGTTTCGATGTGTTTACCGACTGAGACTTAAGAATAAAGCTGGCTGTTTATAACGGAATCATGGTCCCAGTATTAGGATATGGAAGCGAAACGTGGCGTGGTGAAAGTAATATAAGTGCTGTAGAAATGACAGCGTTGCGTAAAATGTGAGGAAAAATAATGTATGATACAATAAGGAATAAGGACATTCGGAAACAACGCGGATCGAAAGAAGATAAAGTACTTCAGATGCAAATTGAGCATTGAGATTGTTCGGCCACGTAGAAAGAATGAGTGATGAAAGGTTCATAAAAATAATCTATACAAGTATTTTAGAAGGTATGAGAACTTTGTAAAGACTTGAGAGGAGAAAAACGAGGAATAACCAAATTAATCAAATTCTGAAAGAGAGAAGCCTTTATAATAAAATAATATGCATGACTAGGTGTATAGATGTGACAGAAGCGGAAAATTTGTGTCAGTATATAATGATGTGGAAATTTGTTCACTTTGTCTACTTCAATTGGGACATGGCGTGATGATGATCAAAATTATTGTTAATCAGAGAAAAACTAATTTCTCTCTAGCTCACAGAATTCGAATCTGGGCCTCGGACCCTTCGCCGACCTCTCGTTTTGGATTCTTCCCTGATTGAAGAGATATCCAGTCTCCGGCACCCGTAAAAAAGACCTTCGAAAAGTTCAATTGTAGGACGTGGTCCGCGTTCTATTGACATGAAGATGGAAAGGCCCCCGGAAAATGGATATCCGGTTCCCCTTGGGGAGATCGCGTGATCGGCATTCTAATCTCGGAGCATGTCCCGGGACCACTTTTGGAATATTTTCACCAAATCGAAACCATTTGAGATTCAATGGTGGATGGTATTGTTCAATTTGGGTCAATATATATCTAGCCCCTTCCGGGCATGCATCTTAACATACATTTTGCGATTTAAAAAGAAAAACAAAAAAATACTGGAATTTGATCAAGTACAGATTAAATATTACATGCTGTATTTATTAAAATGATAAATTATTTTCTAAGCGCGAACTATATGAACTCAGTTTAAGAAATATTTCAGAAAAATATGTTTTTAAAATTTTCTGTTTATTTAAAAAATGTTAAAATTACGTTTATTGAAATATTTCCCTTTTGAGATATTAAATATTTCATAAGCTTGTAAATTTTAAGAAAGAACATGAGATAATTTTATTGATTTCACGTTTTTATATAAATACATACCATCACGCTATTTTCCTGTCGGGATACGCAGAGAGGACAGATCAACATACTTTCCTTACTTGGCACACATTCTTAACCTCTTAGCCTCTATATCCATCCACCTTATCATACAGCCTCTACGATTTATCTGACTTTCTACATTTCCTTCTTTCGAATTTGCGACGACGACGACAAAGAGTGACATAATACAGAATGAAGTGATTAGGGATGAATGTGATAGAATGGAGAATAAGGTGATTAAGAATGAATGTGAAATTAAGGCTGTTGCAGTGTTGAATAAGATTACTCTTAGATGGTTTGGATACGTGGAACAAATGAATGAAGAAAAACTAACAAAACAAATGCAATTGTAAGTGGAAGTTGTGGTAGAGAAAAAGCAAGGAAAGTATAGTTGGATTAATGAAATGATATTTTGAAAGAATGAAAAGTTAGAAGTAAAATACATCGTAAGAGCTGTATGAGGTGCTTAGATGGGGAAGAGGCAATATGTGATTCAAGATAAGTTTTACGCTCTGTCCCCTTTGTCTATTCCAGTAGTGATATTGCGTGGTTATTTATGTATGTATTAATCAAAGGGCACTTGTGTAATGATGTTACATCTCTCAAACATTTTAAACAATGTTACAATATAATGTTTCTCTGCCATCATCCTGTTTGACCAATCGAAATAGCCAAATCTGTTTGTTTGATCTACCTCAGCTCGATTGTCAATATTCTGAAACCCTAACGATTGTAATAAAGCTTGACTTTACCCTGAAGTCACCTCCCTAACTCATTATTGCGTCATGTACTATGGCACCAGATGCTTTGAATAGTACTGGACACAGCTTAAACGCCACCATTATAGGATACCTTAACCAACGAAGCACGTTGAACAGGGAAGTTGGTTATTCAATCGAATTTGCATGTATCCTGTTTTGTTGAAGACTCCTTTAGTACATTGTCAATGTTAGGTTAACCCGATATTTACTTCATCGTAATAATCAAGTCAAGATACGGTTAATGTATTTACCAGAGTCATGGCTTTACGAATTATAATACATTTCCTAGTCATTATATTGTATTGTAAGTAGTCTGGGGTCAAGAATCTGGAGTTGACAAATATTTATTGATATAATATTTCATTGAATTACACCCGTCTTATTAAATTTTTTGAAACATACATACATACACAGCATTATGCCTTCTCCTTATCGGGGTAGGCAAAAAGAATAGAGCGCAAGACTTTCCTATCACGAAACACATATTTCGCCTCTTCTACAGCCATACACTTTCTATACAGTTAGTATGATTCCTCTGACTTTTTAAATTTCTTTCTTTCAAAATATCGTATACTTGATCCAATCATATTTTCCTTGGTATTTTGCATATTTGCACTAAATAATTGTTTTATTAGTCTTAATTCATTCATTTTTTCCACATGCCCAAACCATCTAAGAGTGGTTCTACATTTTTTAAAGTTAATTTGAATATATTGCCTCTTTATAAGAAATCCGCCATATAGTTTTGTATATACTTACAATAAAAGAGTTATACAATTAGGATATTGTTTTTAAAACTACTTATGCTGAAAAAGCGTTTCGTTAGATTGCTCTCACTCCCTCACCAATATAATAAGTATCTAACTCCTAGCGACTTACATTCGGATGTTTTTTTCCAACCAACCAGAAATTTTAGAACATTTTTTCTACTACAAGGAATTGAATCTAAATCTCCAGAACGGAAGCGATTAACTGCTAGGCCACGAACAAAGTATGAATTTTACCTACATATTATAACAGAAGATAATATGTATTTCAGTTAATTTGAACTATTAAATTGAAAACGATCTGACCATGCAGGATATGGGCTACCACTAAAAAGAGAAACAATACAAATGCAACGAATATAATTTAGATCGTAATCGAGGGAAAAGCTAGATTAATTGTTACAAGAAGTTGATATCACAATGTATTGGATACTGACGAATTTGAAGAAAACATATAAAGGCAAATTTTGAAACCATATTTAAAAAAAATACTACAACAAAAATAAAAATAAATACGTTTTATGGCACAAAAATACTTGAATTCAGAAAACATACATTCGATTTCAATAATTTTGTTTTAAAAGAAAATTATGATTTTTTTCAATTAGTGAATTTGCGTTACAAAGGGTTAATAATATACCAAAAACAACCCTCAAAATCTTATCTCAGGCAACTAGAAGAAACACGGCCATGTTTATAAATGGTAGAAGTAAAAACTTACAGAAAAAGATAAACTGAGAAAGAGAAAAACTGATGAATCAAGATAAAATATAAACGAGTATAAATGTAGAATGTAGTTAGAATGAAATAGAGCGTTTTGGTTGATTGTGCAAATACACAGTGAAACTAAATGTATCGGATTTAATTTCTTTTGGTAATTATTTTAACACTATGATTTTATTGAAATCAAGAAAATCTTTCCCAGTGGCCGGCTTGCTTTTGAGGAATTCTGATTTTTATGAAGGGCTTACTAAAATTGCTACATCTTCATAAATATTAGGAATACTCTAACTAAACATAGTATATTTGTTTAAAATACTTGAATAATTTAGTAAAGTATTGTATATTATTTCTACTAACATTCTCCTTTGTGAAGAGCTACATTATACTAATTACAATTGTATCGGGTTTTATTTCACATCTTGTACTTAGCATATACTCGTACCTTACAAGTTCTGTTGATGGAATACGTATGACTTTTTGACAACCTTTTGAATGTTACTGAAAATTCCTTATTCTATTTTGAACTGGTGACTGAAGTTGGTATCCAGATTCATATGTCAAAATCTTCAAAATCTGACACATCACTGCACATGAATGACGTGACGTCAGAACTTATCTAAGCTATTGTCCGTGCTAGAAATCAGAAAACGAGAAATTATCGTTTAAAGGCCAAAATGTTTCCTAGATGCCAGTAATATGTCCTTTTTTGGAAAATATACATATCGATCACGTGAAACCACGGGACCGGAACTCAACGTAAGTTTATCACGTTGAAATACGAGATCGGAATATACAAATTAATGTTAAATGGTTAAAAAATTAATAAAATCCAAGACAGCCCAAACTGAATTAAATTATTTTACACAATGTGTGACATAAATTCTTCAAAACTTGTCACATAAACTATGGAAGATATTTTATCAGATAAGATAGCATATCTGATAAAACATGAAGATAGTTCCAAAACCGGACAAAATGAACTGGTAAAGATGATGTGCGATGCTTAGAAATACATATAATGGATTCAAGATCCAATAAATAAGTTGACGGTTTTAGTCCTCCATGTTTTCTTTCGGTTAAGTATTGTAGTTGTCAGTCAGATGGTTCGAGAATGAGAAATTGAGGTCCTATCAATGAGTTGATGATTTTGTTGCTTCACACTTTCGGTAAATCAGTTGTCAGTCAGATGGATCAACTACTCGTACTTACATTACGACGTTAGTCAGATGGTTCAATTACATATATCACAACGAGGATTTGAGATCCACTTAATGAGCTAACGATTTTATTTCTCCATGTTCTCTTATAATAAGGCAGTTGTCAGTCTTAAGGTGGTTCAACGGATTTAAGGTCTAATCACTGAGTGGATGATATTGTTCTTCCCCATTATCTTTTGGAAAGGCAGTTAACAGTCAGCTTCTTCACACCACTTCTTACACCACAATGAAGATTTGATGTACAATAATTGAGTGGACGATTTAATTTCTCCATAAAATTCTGGATAGCGCAAACTGAATTTATTAATTATCACTATGTCTTGGATAAAGTCTTTACTATTGTGAAAGTACGAGGGTCATCCAGAAAGTGAGGTTACAACATTTATGTAGGATCGAAAAATGCTTGTATTTAATTGAAATTCACAGGATACTTCAAAAATATATTAAACTATTTTTCAACGTAATTGCCGTCGAGATCAAGACATTTCTGTAGTCGGGGCAGTAGCTTTTGTATGCCAGTGTCATAGACCTCCGCCGCCAGCTCTTTCAGCCACTTCTTCACAGCTTCCTCGACCCCCTGATCGTTGCCTTGCCTCGTCGTGAACAACCTAACCCACTTCGTGACATGTTGTCGACTCATCACATCACTACCATAAACGTCCACGAGCTTCCGATGGATATTTGCGGCGGTATTGTTCTGCAAAGTCAAAAAACTGATGACCGCGCGGGTCTCGCACGGACGAGAGTTGGTGGGAGCGCGCGACGACCTCTCAATCGGAAGAATTTACTGTGACTGAACAAAATGGCCGACAAACACGCGGGACCAAACAAACTGACCGTTAGGATCCCCCCTACACGCCAGGTGCACCAACTTTGAAACAAAAAAATCCCCCGGCCTCAGGAGCCCTTGTAACCTTAGTTTCTGGATGACCCTCGTATTTTGAGTTTTTTATATTTATGATACTGTTTTTCCATCATTTAGTGCTATTGTGAAAAAATCGAATCTTATTAAATTTATCCATGCATACCTAGAAATATGAAACATCTGACATAATTTATCACTGCATACTTAGAAATATGAAACTTCTGACATACTTTAAAATAATTTTAGAAACAAACTTCTTCTTATTAACCAATTGAATGTCTATCATTAACCACATATTCTATCGGTATTTAAAAAATGGTAGCAGTATTTAAAAAAAAAAAGGTTTTAGTCTGGTTTTCACTTAAGACTTTTTGAACACCTTTCTGGTTGCTTGGAAGAAATTTCCGAATGGTAATTAGCCCGCAAGATCGTAATACATACAGCGAAAATTTAATAAAATTAATACTTAATAGGATTAATTTCACCTTCAATAATGATTTATTCACTTTGACAGAGATCAATTATTTTACAAGATCCTCCGAAAAGTCACACCTGACCTACTTGGTCACAGCATTTTGTTAATTTTTTGCTTACCAAGCTTAATTTCATGGCAGATTTGTTAGGGTTTCCAGGGGGATAATGTATTTTCCCCCAAAAGAATAATATGATTGTGTACATACCAGTGACGTCGTGTGAATTTTGAGTTGTGGGATACCGTTGATATTCAGAAAACGTCGGCGCTTGCTAAAAATTATGATATTGAAATAATAATACATTAGCTAAAGCTTGGGCTTTGTTCATATCATTAATATTATTTTGTTTGCTGAAAAATGATATGATATTGTTTTTTTTTTTTGCGTTAACCATTAGGGGATGCGACGGTTCCACAGCATCCATGGACGCCATGCTGCTGGTATATACCATCACGCTTTGTTCCTTTTGGGGTAGGCAGAAAAGATAGATCCATACACCTTTCTATTAATGAACGCTTTTCAACACACTTAAATTTCGTCATACATACTCTTCAGTTTCGCTTATTTCTTACTTTGCTCCCACAGTTCAAATTTCACCTTCCATTATTTCATCATCGTTCTATTTCTTCGCTATTCATTAATTTAGGCATATACATATATTTGGTTTGAAGTGAAGGTATTTGATGACCATCGTAACATAGTTGGTAAGACACCTGCCTTCCAGCCCGAGCTTCCAGGGTTCGATTCCCGTAGGGACCCAGATTTATTAAAAAAGGATTATAGTTTAGTTTTCCTTTGAGTTTTCTATGGCATCTTTCTGGTTCTTGAAAGAGATGACTACATGCCATTCAGTTCATAAGTTATACTTTATACAACATAATAATACACGTTGTTTCGTAAGTCGATAAAAAATAATTATCTTGATGTAGCCAAACAATCTGAAGATTCTTTTTTAATTCTACTTATTACATATATCTCGAACGAACAGTAATCCTTTTATCTATCATTTTAATTCTACTTATAACATATATCTAGAACGAACAGTGATCCTTTTATCTATCATTCTAATTCTACTTATTACATATATCTCGAACGAACAGTAATCCTTTTATCTATCATTCTAATTCTACTTATTACATATATCTCGAACGAACAGTAATCCTTTTATCTATCATTCTAATTCTACTTATTACATATATCTCGAACGAACAGTAATCCTTTTATCTATCATTCTAATTCTACTTATTACATATATCTCGAACGAACAGTAATCCTTTTATCTATCATTTTAATTCTACTTATAACATATATCTAGAACGAACAGTAATCCTTTTAGCTATCATTCTAATTCTACTTATTACATATATCTCGAACGAACAGTAATCCTTTTATCTATCATTCTAATTCTACTTATTACATATATCTCGAACGAACAGTAATCCTTTTATCTATCATTTTAATTCTACTTATAACATATATCTAGAACGAACAGTAATCCTTTTAGCTATCATTCTAATTCTACTTATTACATATATCTCGAACGAACAGTAATCCTTTTATCTATCATTCTAATTCTACTTATTACATATATCTCGAACGAACAGTAATCCTTTTATCTATCATTTTAATTCTACTTATAACATATATCTAGAACGAACAGTAATCCTTTTAGCTATCATTCTAATTCTACTTATTACATATATCTCGAACGAACAGTAATCCTTTTATCTATCATTTTTTACTCTATTAAACATCGAAATACTAGATTTCCTATACAAGGCACGTAAAATAAAAATATTCTAGATGTTTTAGTGTATTTATTTACATAATTAACTAATATTTGAAAAAAATAAATTTAATTTACTCTTAATGAAAAAGAACGTGGGCATCCAGAGAAAATCTTAATAGATATTGAAATAATCTTAAAATGAATGCCTTAATTCAGTAACAATAGCTCGTTTTAACTATGGGAAATGTTCCCTAGGCTGGAGTGTTAAGGGATAACTATTTGTTGGAGCTGGATTACTCACATAAATGTACCTCGCACTATGCAATAAGTAAGTGTATTTTGTATCTCCAATACACAGGTGCTGGATTTTAGTGAATCATTGGGTTTACTATTGGGTTTATAATAATAATAATAATAACCCAGATCTATCCGTAACGTTCTGAATGTCGACCGAACTGAATAAAAATAATGTAAAATCTAAAAACAGATGTCACCTAAGTAGCACATTATTGTCGATAATAATTTGTATAGTTCCGATTTGTAATAACAGATGTATTATTTTCACTTTTATAAATAAAATGATAGGTCGCGCTGTAATAATTCAATTATGAAACTGAAATAATTTATTTTTATCCATGTCATGATGCAATGTTTTAGTTTTTATATTGTGTTTGCTGTTTTAGTTTTGACAACTGCCAGTTGATATGTTAATGTGGCATTATTGAGTTTAATGCGGTCTTTTATTTAGGAGATTGATATAAAATGTGTTAAGTAGTGAATATTTTATAAACAAGCATAGCTTTATAACAGTTCGGAAACGTCAAAAAACTTTCAATCTATTCATGATGCTGGTACAGTATTGTGCGAATTAATGTAATAAAATACATTAAAATCATAAAAAAACGATTATTTTTAATATTTTGAGTCACAGATGACATACAATCATAAAATAAATTTTATTTAATAGGATATATGTTCTCCTTTTGCTTTTATAACAGTTTGAACACGTTTGGGCATGGAATCAATAAAATTTCGACAATTTTCTTTTATTTTGTCATCCCGAAACCACACCTGAAATACGGCTTCTATAATTTTTCTCTTGGTGGTGTAGTCCAATTTTTGTATCCTAGATTTACAAATCACCCACACATGTTCTATTGGGCTAGGGACAGATCAATTTCCAGGCCAATCTAAAAGAGTTATCTCTTTATCATTGAAATATTTAAGCATATTCTTCGATACGCGACACGGAGCTGCGTCCTGTTGAAATACAGCTTCACCATTTGGACAACATTTATTCAATTCTGTACTCAAGTGCTGCTCCAATAGAGTTTTATACTTCAGGCTATTCATTATTCCTTCTATTGGTATCAAAGATCCAGTCCCCATGTACAAAAAGCAGCCCCAGAACATCTTCACAGGAAGTTTCACCATTTGGTCAATATGACCCGCAGTGAGATTTTCAACCCCACCTTTTGTAACAAATTTCGTGCGATATCCCTGCACGATAAAGTAGGTATCATCCAAAAACAGCACCTTCCTCCAGTCTTCTGCAGTCCATTTGGCATATTTTTTAGCCTTTGCTTGATCATACGCGCCGTCAGGAGTTGCTTCTTCTGTGGTCGAATTGCTCTTATTCCAGACTCAATAAGTCTTCTTCGTACTGTTAAGTTATGAATCATCACTCCAAGTCTCGTTGAAGTTCGTAACTTCTTTTTTCTGGGGTTTAGCTTACTATCTCTGATCAAAGATACTTCATCTCGGACAGTGGTCTTCCTTTTTCTCCCACATGTCCCAACTCTCCTTGATTCAACTGTCCTTGTTTCTCTTTTCTGCTTAATAATCTTGCTGACTGCTCCCTGACTCATAAAACATTCATTTGCAATCTCTTTCTGAGTCATTGAAGTGTGTTCACTTAATGCTATAATCTTTTCTCTTTTCCTCGGCGTGATATCCATGATGTAAACCAACTCAAAAATACCGTTTAATATGCAAGCAACTTACTATTCCTTCATTGAGAAAATGTAAAAAAAAAACAACCAATTATCCACCAACAAACACCAATATAAGCTTCCAAAGAATCAATGAACTATAGGTTATACTTTTTGGTGCTAAAAAACTGTCAAAATTAACAAAACAGTGTTTCTATACGTAAAAAATGAAAAAAAAACTTATATTCCATTAATTCGCACGGTACTGTAATTCTTCTACATATATATTATAGTATATAGTATTATAATTAAACATTTATATTTATAATTAAACATTTATCAAGCGAAAAGAGTTCGAGGTTAAGCAAGGACCATTGTCAAATGGTAACGGTAGTTTTACTTTAAAATAATCTTTTACGTGAAAATATATTGTTTTTGCTTTTATAAATGAAAACAGAAAAAAAGAAAAATATATTCTACTTTTTTCTGAACTCATAAAAGTCCTCTTATGATTTGATCTTTCTGATAATTACATTTAAGTCTAACAGTTGATATAACGATACGAAATGTGTGCTTGAGTCCGACTTGCATTTGTACGTTAATTGACTCATAATATTTGTACGTTAATTGACTCATAGTGGTGATTGTCCATTATTAAAATATTGTAATTTTCATTGCGTAAGTGGTAGGGGATGAATAAAGAAGACGCTGTTTAAAGAAACTGAATTATTTAAAATTGGAATTTTTACAATTTCAGACCATATTAAAAAAATGTGATAACACAAAGTTTTCGTGTATTTCGTTTTTGATACGAAAATTTACTAACTTTTTTCATATTCTCTTCAGTTTTACTTACGAATTATAATTTGCATTATTTTGAGTTTTTTTTTCCATCGTTTTATATTTCTCAATCTTTTTGATGTGCACCCTGGTTTCCTCCACAGCACTATATTAGTGGAAATATGGACGCTGAGGAAAAGGGAAAGTGATAAGTAGGATGATTTCAAGATGTGGTGTTGTCGCCGAATGCTTCGCATCTCATGGAATACAAAACGAAAGAATGAGATTATCATCCAGGAACTTTAAAAAAGGTTATCAACGACATGCTGGAAGAAAATACTATCATACTCGAGGACATGTCGCTAGGAAAGATGAAGGCAGTTTGGAGAAACTGGTAGCAACTATTGATGTATTTATGGGTAGCGTGTAAGAAGTCTGTATCCAGCAAGGTGGATAAACCAAATTAAAACTATGGTTTGTTCTTCATTCACTGCAATACTCATCATGATTCGAGACTGAGAGAAGTGGAGGCGTGTCATCCGCTCAGTTCCAGATTATCAAACAACGACAAAAGTCATTCCTAAGCAAAACGACTTAGAAGAAATAAGGATTTACATGACCATGAGAGACAATAAACATACATTACTAACAGAAAAAAAGAACTGGAAAAACCTTCAAGATGGTGCTCAGTCAATACCGAGATGACTTTTGTTAAGGATTGACGGTTGAAACAATTGGTGTTGCAGAGTTTTAACACTTCCATCATGAATACAGTAGATTATTTGTTTCTAGTAATATACGAGTATTTGTTGCAAAGATTCCTTCCAACCAAAACCAAAATTTTAATCGTACAATCTCTGCTCTTTCCGATTCTAGACTATGTGGACGTATGTTACTTGGATGTTACAGAGGAACAGCTGGACAAATTACAGCGTCTTCAAAATGTGTGTCTAAGATTCATTTTCAACCTACGTAAGTACGATCATATAACTTCATACCAGAAGGCATTGAACTAGTTGAATGTTAAAAATAGACGCCAAATTCACATACTGTATCTATTGTATACTATCCTTAACTGTCCCGACGCCCCCTCTTATCTCGCCGAAAATTTTCAGCGTCTTTCCAATCATGGATTAGCGCTACGCTCAAACAGAGATCGTTTATTGGCCTTTCCAGTTCACCGCTCCTCTTTCTTTACGTCGTCCTTTACTGTCCATGCAGTGAGAATCTGGAATCAGTTACGAACCAATATAAGACTCGCTCCGTCCTTGGCATGCTTTAAGAAGCGACTGAAAAACATCTTAATTTCTAGTCAGTAAAATAACGTGTTTCATTCCTGATTTTTCTTTTCCTTTCCTCTCCACCATCCCTTCCTTTCCTTTTGATTGATGATATTTCACTTTATATGAAAAATAATGTTCGGGTGACTGTCCGTCTTTGTGGGGTTCGTGGGCATGTGCTCACGTATATGTTTATGGATTTCGTGGGATGGATTATTATGTGACCACGTAACTTGCTTCATTTACTTTTGTCTGGTTGGTTGGAAGAGATTGCCGCCTGGCAATAATCCCGCCAGATTGTATTTGCAATAAAAGTGTTAAATAAATAAATATATTTCCATCGACCAGGTTTTGTTTCATAATTAACGGTAGTTGATATCTATAACGTTTCTAGAACTTTGATACGAAGAAAACGTATTAAATGTATGTTAAAAGTAATATGATATAATAAAAACGTAGGCAGAATACTTATTTCGGAAACAAAGAATAATAATTGTGTAAGAATTAAACACGTCCAACATGTTGAGATCAATTAAGTTGTTTTTTAGTTCACCCTTAAATATGTTACACGTCAGGGTGGAGCATATTTCTTTATAAACTACATTTGTATTTATTTATTAACTACTATGTACGAACTGCTCGTATTAAATGCTTTCATTTGAAAACATCTAGTGGATTAACTGCTTTAAAAAAATCTACCAATCAAACCATTCTTTGTTTTATCATAATTATCGGTATCCATGATCGTTTTTTTTTTTTTTTTAATAATAGAAATACTATTTATTTGAAAGTAACAAAAAATACATCAAAAATATCTCAAGATTAATAGGGATAACGCTTGGAATTTTATAGGAGTAACAGACGAATAATATTTTGAGACAAATAATGTTTTTTACGTTTTTAATTAAAAATCGTCATATGAAACATGGAAAAATGTTCCATATTTTATCAGATAAGAAAGCGTATCAGATAAAACATGGAAGATAGTTCCGAATTCGAGCATAATGAACTGCTAAAGATGATTGATGTGTGATGCTTAAATGATTCAATAAATTCGTGATTGTATCCCTCCATGTTTTGTTTTAGCCGCAGATAAGCATACGAGTATCATACGTGTATCTGATATAATTTGGCAGAATGTTTCGAATTCGAATAAAATTAACCAATGAAGATGATGTGTGATGCTAACATACACGAGAATAAAGGATTCAAGGTTCAATTAATGAATGAGCTTATGATATTATTCCTCCATATTATCTTTTGATAAGCCAGTTGTCAGTCAGGTGGTTCAACTACTTACACCATAAGAATTGGAGGTTCATGCAAAGACTCATGATAAGATTCCTCCATATTATCTTTTGATAAGCCAGTTGTCAGTCAGGTGGTTCAACTACTTACACTATAAGAATTGGAGGTTCATGCAAAGAGCTCATGATAAGATTCCTCCATATTATCTTTTGATAAGCCAGTTGTCAGTCAGGTGGTTCAACTACTTACACCATAAGAATTGGAGGTTCATGCAAAGAGCTCATGATAAGATTCCTCCATATTATCTTTTGATAAGCCAGTTGTCAGTCAGGTGGTTCAACTACTTACACCATAAGAATTGGAGGTTCATGCAAAGAGCTCATGATAAGATTCCTCCATATTATCTTTTGATAAGCCAGTTGTCAGTCAGGTGGTTCTACTGCTTATATCACAGCAAGGATTTAAAGGCTAATCAATGAGCTGATAATTTTATCCCTCCATATTATCTTTTTGTATGGCAGTTGTCAGTCAGGTGGTTTAACTGCTTACATCAAAATGGGCAGTTGGCAGTCAGGTGGTTGAATTGCTGACATCGCAACGAGGATTCGAAGTCCAATCAATGAGCTGATGATAGAGTCTTCCACAATCTCTTTTGTTAAAGCAATTTTCAGTCAGGTGGTTCAACTGTTTACATCACAATTCATATTTTCCCATTCAGCTAATACGCGTAGGAAACTGAAATAGGCAAATAATTTGTCGCAAAACTCTGGTAGTCGTCCTACATTTAGGCGGATGAGAAAAATATGTCAGCAGGTGAGTAATTCTCCGATCCACTGGCGCCTAGCAGGCGGGTGGGATGAAGTGGGTCGTGGGTGGGGGATGGCCACAGGGGAGGGGGTAAGTGGTTCGGGATAGGGCGACGAGAGATATAAATAAAGGAAGTTTATTGGTTTTCCTTGTTCACTGTTCTTCTTTTTTTATGTCGTCCCTTATTATCCATGCAGTGAGACTTTGGAACTTGTTACCAACTAATGTTAGACTCTCGCTTGGCATGTTTCAAAATGCGACTGAAAAAATCGTAATATCAAGTCTGGAATGTTGAGTATTTCACTCTCGATTTTCTCTTTCTGTTCACCATCCCTCCATTTTCCCTTTGATTGGTGATATCTCATTTTAATTTTACTATTTGTTTTGTACAAATAAATAATGATTTAATTTTTTTCGACGATGTAACTTATTTAATTTAATTTTATCTGGTTGGTTGGAAGAGATTGCTACCTGGCATTAATCCCACCAACTGTTATACAGTCTAGTATTCAAATAAATAAATAATAAAATTGATGGTTTAATTTACATTTTATAAGTTAAATGAGTGTAATGTTCTTTGTACCTTATACCTTAGAAGGAGTGTAATGTACTCTAAATGGAAACAGATGAAGAGTGGGTTGCACTATATATAACATATAACAGTGAGGCCTAGCAAAATAGTTGTTCAGTAAAAGCGGATAAATCGAAACCATGGATCACATCGTACACAGCTTCCCACTGTATGCGTTCTCTGAAGGAATGCATGAGGTATGCAACCTAATACCGGATACCTAATTGGAGAAGATAAATTGCGTATGAATGTGGCCGTGGCTTAACGGTTAGTATTTGCGCTAAGCAAGCTAGCGTTCCAGATTAGATTCCTGTCGGAATTTTATTCCGGACTGGTTCTATTTACGTTTAGATCGTTTTACTTCAGAATATATTTTTTACCATAGCTTATATTTATTTTTATTTAACACTTTTATTGCAAATACAATCTGGTGGGCCTATTGCCAGGCGGCAATCTCTTCTAGCTTATATACTGTGGATCATACATTCTTCTATCCCTAATTAAAAACAACACAAAATAGGAATATATAGAACTTTCTGTGATTAAATCTGCCGATCGTCTTGGAAAATTGATCTTCTTGCCATCGGAAGTTGGGATTTGATCTGTCAAAAGTATGTGATTGCTAAAGTGCAACAACTTACATACTTTAAACCAATTCAAGCACTGGCGTCTTCTTTCCATAAGATGATTGACAATTATACTCGATTACGAGGCATAACTTATCGTGGCAATCTCTTCCAACCATCTAACGAAAAGATGTGTTAACTATACCTTTAATAAAAACTAGAAAATAACTCTTGTTCGAAAATTGTATCATAATAAATCAACATTATTACAAAGATGGTGGTATTGTTTTATATATACAGAAGTAAAGTGCTTTCAGCTGAGTATAAATGTTGCACGTCGCTTAGTTTCAGGTTTCTGAAAAGGACTCTCCCAGTCGATTGTTGTGTGTTTCTTTCAGAGTCTTTAAATCGATATTCTCTTATAAATATTGGAAATCGGACCTAAATACAAGGCTGATGATTCTAGTATCTGATAAAAGAATACGTTGAAAAGAATTTATTAGAACCAGAAGAAAATCGAGAAAGAAAATCAACAACAAAAGTAACGATGCTAAGAAAAGAAATGAGAATGTAGAAAATAGGAAAAAACATGCTATAATAATCATCGTCACCATCGCGCAATGCCTTCTGGGGTAGACGGAGAGAACAGATCTCCACTTCATTTTAACCTGACACGTCTTTCACTTCTACCACATCCATTTTTCTCATCATGCATATTCTCATTTGGTTTGACAACGTTGTTTTTAGGTTTTCAACTTCTCGTACTTAATATATTATTTTTCAAACTTTTCTTTCTTCATTCCTTCTACATGGCTAAACTTATTGCTATTTTCTTCATCTTAAGCACTGCATCATCTTTCTATTCGATTTTTTTACTATCCCAAATTTTTTATATTGGCATTGATTTTTTCAGCACAATTTCTGCGCTTTCATTTACACGACATTATATTTCTCTATTTTTCTGCCACTTCCATGTTTCGTTTCCATACTCTAATGTAAGGACCGAAATTCCATCATAAGGAGCTAAATATGTTTCAATTGACATGCTCTGGTCGGTTAGCACATTGTATAATCCACAATTACCACGTTTTACTAGGTCTTTTTACACGTAAATCAGGCGATTAGAAACTCCTTTGCGAGCCATCCCACTGTACCTAATTTTTTATACATTTTGGTGGTCCACTAAGTGTGACTGCGGAATGAACTTTCAACATCTATTACATGTGCATTCTCCTTAATCACGTTCAATAGATAATTGAAAAATGTATTACCCCGAATACCCTTTCATCCATATTTTCGTTTGTCTCCCTTTTATTTGAATGAATTTCTTTTCTATAGTTCTACCATTGTTATTCAATGATAATCATTTTCTTGTTTTATAAAATATGTCATGGAAATAAACAATTTTAAGTGTACAACATAAGCTGGTTAGTTGGAATAAGTTTGCTGGACGTACCATGTAAAACTACTTATACAAAATAAGAAATATTTTTTTACACCTTTCTGTATTCATTCTGATAGGATTAGTCACTTTTTTTACCTTCTCAATGGGTTCAGATTGCCATATCACATAAAAAAACTGATCAGGTTGGGCGTGTTTTTTGTCACTATCGGGAATCGAGCATGAAACCACTTATGTATGGCCGCTGAACCGTTAGGCCAAATGTTGTAATTTGTACAGTGCCATGAACTAAATAGATTAATAGTATCTGTTATATCCCCAATTATACCTTCAGAACACCATAAATCAATGAAGCTTGGAGTAGAAAGGTAGCAAGCAACCTTTGTTTAGGAACTAATCGAATTAATCGCTGCTGAGGAATATATTATATTAGTGGGTACAGGCAACCCCATCCGAGGCCCTTACGCATGAATATGGAGTACGGGGTGCTAGGGTCTGATTTGATTATGATGGACCTATTTTGGGGTAGCAAAAGGGGGATAAAACAGCCAAAGGAAAATTGACTACCGTTTACTTGACATTGACTATTAGGGTTTTTGAAGCTATGGTGCAAAAACCGAGGTCGGCGTCATATTCTAATATGGTTAGTAGTACATATAAGTTAACAATTTTACCATTTCCCTGTCGGGGTAGGTAGAGATGACAGAGCGATACATTTTTCTATCTCAACACAACTTCTTCGCCTCTTCTACATCCATACACCTTTTGAAACAACTGTTATATTGTGCCTAGGGAATTAAGTTTGATCACAACCAATCTATATTTGGCATCTCCACCAAATGAGTTTATTGCAATATATCATTTTACCACTTATTTTCAATAGTATCACCATTGTTATGATTTGGTTGACATAAGCATTATTTGTTTTTTATGTCCCGGTTTTCGAATTTGACCTTTTAACTTGATGGCACATGAGTTGATTTAATTACTCCTACGATCTGAATTTTATGAATTCATAAAAACACCACTTTTTATGTGATACTTCAATTAATGTAATTATTTTATTACGAATCAGCACTACAAAAAGCGATGACCTCAGTGGCGTAGTTTGGAGAACGCTTGACTTTAATCCTGATGTTATGGATAAAAGGTGGGTTCCAACATTCATAAAATGGCTTTAATTATCTTTCTAGTTAGTTTAAAGTAAAATCAATAAGAAAAATTTAATTTATTAAATCCAACAAATAAAATGTGGTTTAATACAAAATATGACAATTTTAAAAAACTTCAAATATTTTGATATGCCTAAAAGTGGTTCTTGTTGACCAGCATCTGTTAAAAATACATACCATCACGCCATATCCCTTTTGGGGTTGGCAGAGAGGACATATATAAACGTCTTTCTATCTATGCACACAGCTCTCGCCATGTATATATTTATTAATCTCATAATACATTATCTTCTGTTTCTCATGTTTCTTACCTTTCTCTCAGTTAAGGCTGTTATGATAAGCAGGTTTGATTTTTATTTTTACATCGTTGAATTTATATATTTTTTTAATAGATTGATTTTCCCTTTACTAGTTGCTTAGCATAATTTGCTCTTATTAGTCACCTAACATAAATTAAGGATCATTCAATTATTAATTGGCATGGTAAATATTATAACAAATCACTGTTGTCCAAAAGTTGTGTATGGATACATACCACGTAACCCATATCCATCCCAATGTCAGGCGACGTTGCAGTTAAAGTTTGATACCTCAAGCCTAAGAAGTATGAAAAGAAAAAGAAAATCCAGACAGAAATAAAATGACGTTCAGATGCTATCTTCCAAGAATCTTCTTTGTATTGTCACACCTCTTTCCTATTTTAAAACAATATTAGGTTGTACACATTTCAATACATAAATTAGTTATAAAACATTACCATCATATGAGGTATGACACGGGCGTTCAGCTCAGCCGGCTTCTTGAAGAGACAAGAACTCTTTAGATCTCTGGGGTTTGTTGGGTTCCCTTAACTCTGAATAACTCTTTCTCACTTTCAGCAGGACAAGGCGACACAATTAAACAAGTATAATTTTAAATGAAACAGTTTAATATATTATAAAAAAAAAAAGAAAAAAAATATAAAAAAAAAACTTGACGAATGTCAAGAAAAAAGTTTAAAATTGGCTAGAAGGACTGTGTTGTATTTAGCAAGGGAGATTTCAATAACAATTTGAAATTACTTTGATCGGTGGGTTTAACGTGGAGACGAAATCCAGCATTGAAATTAAAAGGAATAATATTCACCCATAATTAAAGATGGCGTCCTGGACTTCGGCGACACACGAAGAAAACTAGTCTGGCTGTCTTCCGTACAAACACTGTTTCTGGAGAGACGTCCTAACCGTGTGGTATCTGGAGGCACAAGTGAGCTCCTAATGAAATTTCTGGCCTTTTATACCCACTTGCGAGAAAGAGAAGCTACATGTACTCATTCTCACTTAAAATAATAGTTTCACATAGTAACGTCATAGACATGATACTTTATTTTTAAAAGACAATTGAGATCGGTGTCTCTTAGAATTCATCAAAAGGGTATATCGTCTAGACAGAATTTATTGCTTCCTTGAGCAATGGATTTTTTATGACCCTGCTTTTGTCTTCTCAGTCGTTTACCGCTGGCCTTACAATTTCCATCTTTACAAAACAGAATTGAATTTATTATAGACCCTTTTCCTAAACAAACAATGACCATGGAATTCTTTACAATCCGGAATGTAGTTTTACAACCCGAGCCGACCACCTAAGTTGGCGGTGCAATATTCCATTTGTATAACCAAAACAAAATTGAATTTATTATAGGCCCTTTTCCTAAACAAACAATGACCATGGGATTTTTTACAATCCAGGATATAATCTTGTACTCCAAGGCGGTGAGCACTTAAGATAACCTTTTCTTTTATTGACTTAATCTTAGCGACAGTATTAAAAATATACTAAATTATTTTGTTTCGAGAAACATGTTTCAGGAAGCATGAAATGTTGGGAATTTAGTATTGGGGATGTGAACTATGTAATTTATCAAATACAGTCCTGACACCCCACCCCAAGTTACCGAAAGAACAAAAAAAAAACAACAAAAAAAAAATTATCCTCCGTATATCACAGACGCATCAGTCCGAGGGATGTTTCTAAGGAGCGAGGGGTGTATGTACCCCTCACCGGATACGGTTTCGTGGCCGATTTATCTCTAGTCAGCATTTGCCATAGGTGTAGTCTTAATTGGTGTAAGACCGACCACGAGGAAGGAAACCACGTAAACCTTTTCCTTGACTAGGGTCCTTAACAATTTAACATCAACACTTAGCCGGTTACACAGGAGCGGGGAACACTCCTCCCCAACTCCTTACACACAAAAAAAAAACAATACACAATGTTACAAGATTACAGGAAATTGATACAAAACAAAACAATACACAAAGGTACAAGATTACAGGAAATTGATACAAAACAAAACAATACACAATGGTACAAGATTACAGGAAATTGATACAATATTAATAAAATCAAATCACACAAAAAAAGAAATTATAATAATATTATACAATCTGGTAATACAATTAATAAAATATTAAACAGCAAGGTCAACTAACAATCAAATGTTGACCAAGAGGGAAACAAATCAGTTAAGCCATTCTCTCATTACAATTTTCTGAGAAATGGACACAGCTTAACCAAAAATAATAAAACAAATCTGCAGTCTTCTCCCAAAGGCTGACTTTAGTGGGTTCACTGCAGGTCACGGGCCAACCTATGAACCAGCTGATCTTCAATGGTGATTCCTGAAATTCTCCCCTTTCAATGTGGATTCCGTCCAACCAACCACCCACATGGCTCAACACAAAATTACAACCACACTTCCCTTGATAACACAACACAATCCTTCCTTCGCCCTTCCCTATACTGCACAGTCGGGAACCGATAAATTTTAAAGCGGCCCCATATCACGGGCGCTTTCCACAATACGACCGCCCCTGGCACACAGCACAAGGCGGTCCAAACTTCCGGCCACTTCCGGGCGAAGTGATAACAACAATGATAACAATAAATTTCGCAAGCCAATATTATCATTTTTAAATCTCAAGAGGTTCACACAGAACCTTACACGTCGAATATCAAATATCCTATAGTTCACACAGAACTTAACTAGGGTTTATATCTCCTTAAGTTCACACAGAACTTTATACATTGAATTACAAATATCCTATAGTCCACACAGAACTTAACGAGGACTTCTATCTCCTTAAGTTCACACAGAACTTTACACATATCTAAGGTTTCCTCAGACTCCAAGGTCTGGACAACCGTTGCAGCAACAATTCACCACCACACAGAATGGTAACTGTATAAATGGACCCTTAGTCCACTAAAAAAAAAAAAAAAACACAAAACATAATACAAAATTGGCGAGTAGCCCCGGTTGAAAGCAGGACGCGTCCACGGACCCCCAGAACAGAGCCAAGAATCACGTGATACCACACACACAACTATGGTCATCTAGGATCCGAGCGACAGACACGCGACCCTCACGAACCGAAGCTACCTTAGCCCGAAACATGTACATGACAGAACATATCTGTATTCGCAATTGCTAATATGGGTTCATGAAGCCCGTGATGGAGACACACAGCAATCCATCCCAGATGTATTCTCAGGCCATCTTCAAAACCTTTATCGGTTGGGAGGCTAGCTTCTCCCAACCCGGACTCTTAAGGCTGCCCAAGGCCTCTCGGTGATTCACACCGAGCCAAAGTAAGGAGACAATAATAAACAACAAAAAACTGGGAATTCAATTTACCGAGCGAGACCCACCATACGTCCGACCACAAGGGCACGGGTTCGTTTCGAGATTTCACTATCCAAGAAACGCAGCCCCCAGTCATAACGCATGCTGCCAACGCTACAGTAACCAGAGCTCTTATCCCAAAACTCAAACAGAGCAAACAATACAACGGTAATCATCGTAACAGTTACATAAAATCAGTACAAGTTCAAAACAGAACAAAAATACAACGGCAATTACCGTAACAGTTACATAAATTCTGTCAAAGTTCATTCGAGAACGCACCATACTCTTATCCTTATTCCTCCCAGCAGCACCACTAGAACCTCCACATTTCCCATAAACCTTTCATCGCGCTGCCTCACAGACTACCTTGCGACCCCGTACTCGGTGAGTGCTTTGACAGAACAAAATATATTATAATATTTTACACAACAACAACAAAAAAAATAATTAATTTTTATTTCAAAATATATACTCCACACTCAATAGGAGTCAACTCGTCAACAATATGACCCATTTCAATATTATAGCCCTTCAACACCGTGGAATGCTACACCTCTCCAACAAGAAATTCCGAGCACATCAACGGCTATTATCATTATGGAACCCCGTCCAAAAATTAACATTTACTGCGTGCGACTATCCGAAACGGATACTCCACTGTACCATCTGTACAACATTTTCCAAAATTCAACTCGGTGGAAAGCAACACCTCTTCCATAGCACTACTGAACAATTCAACTGCTATTAAACTTACGGACCACCATCCAGCGATAGCATTTGCGCAAAGCAATTATCCACGATGGATACTCTACTGAATCCTCTGTACAATCCTTGAAACGCTACTCCCGTGGGAAGGGTACACCTCTCCACCAAGAAGTTCGGAATACCTCACGAATTCCTACCAGATAAGATAACAATTAGGGAGACAAACCTTCCCTAATACGAAATTCGGAAGACTTCCAAGAATTTCTTCACTTAATGCCCTAACTTCTGCAGCCAATAATTCCGATAGGGAATCAAATGAGAAGGCAGCAATTACCACTAATCAAACCACAACAGCTGTCAGGTAGCCCATACCTGAGCTCGCATTACACAAGAGCAATTTGATCCTGAACGTAATACGTGTACCTTCTACAAACGGTACTAATCATCTATGTATTACATGAATTCTTACTTCAGAAGGACCTAAGTCCTTCGTTGAGATACATATAATCCTACTCTAGGCTCTCAGCATTCCGCCACTCGTGGTCTAGGCTCAGGTTCATTGAACGCCAGGTGTTCTTTGGTGGAGTCACCGGGTTGAACACCAGCCCATACATAGAACATATGGAAATGAATCCATACGAGATTGCCCACGGCCAGCCCACTTATTCATTCACCCTTGTGCAATAATAAATTCGCACCGGTGACGTCACTTGACATACTAAACTGTCATTCACCAAGGAATCCCACAGTGTATACCCTCAAGGTATATAACGAAATATTAGGTCCTTACATATGAAATTGGCGTTTTGTTTGGGAGGAACATAAAGTTGATTTTTTTTTAATATAATATATTTATTTAATCAAAGTATGTACCATTGCTATCTATGCACTTTTGCCATCTCATAGGTAGTTCATCGATCCCTTTACTAAAAAAACCATTCGGACGGGAATCAATAAAATCTTTGAAGTCGGTTTGGACTGCCCCATCGGAGTTGAATTTTTTCCCTTGCAAGAAGTTATCCAAATTTCGAAAAAAATAGTAATCTGTTGGGGCAAGGTCCGGAGAGTACGGTGGATGTCTTAGACATTCCAATTGAAGCTATTCTAATTTGGTAGCCGTCTGTTGTGCAGTGTGTGGTCTAGCGTTATCATGAAGCAGCAGTGGCCTAGAGCGATTAACCAGCCTCGGTTGTTTAGCAGCTAGCTTTTCCATCATGGTTTGCAGTTGCTGACAATAGACATCTGCCGTAATCGTCTGGCCAGATTTAAGAAAGCTGTAGTGAACGACACCAGCACTAGTCCACCAAACGCTCACAAGTAACTTTTTTGGAGTCAATTTTCGCTTGGGGCATGGTTTGGCTGGTTCGGCAGGGTTCAGCCATTGCGATGAGCGCTTCCGATTATCATACAGGATCCACTTTTCATCACAGGTAATGATTCGATTCAAAATCCCTTCATTATTGTGCCGGTTGAGTAATGCAACGCAGCAGTCAACGCGCGTTTGTTGATTTGCTTCACTCAATTCGTGAGGTACCCACCTTTCAAGCTTTTTCACGTTCCCAATTTGCTTCAAGTGGATTAAAACAGTTTTATCACTAACACCGCAGCCTGCAGCTAACTCGGACGTGGTTTGCGATGGATCCGCTTCCACAATAGCCTTCAATTCTTCATTATCAACTTTGGTCTCCGGCCGTCCACGGGGCTTTTTCTGCAGATCGAAATTTCCAGAACGAAAACGTTGGAACCAAAAACGCACTGTGTTTTCTTTTGCGGCACCGTCGCCATACACATCATTAATCCTTCGAGCCGTTTCTGCAGCACTGGTGCCACGGTGGAACTCGTACTCGTAAATAACGCGATATTTCAAGTTTTCCATTTTGTAAACTGAGTGACGCAAAGAAAAAAAACAATTGAGGAAAAAACAAATAAATTATAATTTTCGAAACACAAATACTTGAGTAAATAGCTGTATAAATTTTAATTTGGAATTCCTAACCAAAGAGAAGATATTTGAGATCAAAGTTGCCAGTACGGCAAAATGCCAATTTCATATGTAAGGACCTAATATTTAATTTAATTATCTTAAGAACCATTTTCCCAACCATGAATGACTCCCAATTAGGCGCTGACGAACCCATCACTACACTGTCAACTATTAGCTTATCTATAATCCACCCGGGCACAGAAGCTGTGCTCAGGACCGGACCCATATCATATGTTCGCGTCCTTATCGTGTGACGACGGACTCACCGCATAAGGTCTGTTCTAAGCTATACTGTAGTCACTAGTCAATTTATATAGTATATGCAACTACTAAACTTCAATCGTTTTCTAATAAGAGAATAACCCCCGCATTCCTTCCTTCTTACAAGACAAGAATGGTACATTTAATAATTTGACTCCAGGTCACGCTTTCTAGTTCAACCGAGTTCCAACCGTGCTCCCAACTCCGTTTCTGGTAAAACGACCAGAATTTTTTTAATCTCCCAGCTATCACCTGGCCACGCTTTCCAGTCTACAATGAGAGAATACACTATTAACTCTCCTGTTACTACAACCACAAAGAGGCTATACTCGCACTCTGGTTACCTAGCCACGCTCTTTAGTTCTACGGAGCGAGTACTCATCTAACGCTCTGTTTATTAACACAATCGAGGGTTCTATGCACAACTATTGGTCACCCGACCACGATCTTTAGTTTAAAGAGTGAATACTCCCCTAACGCTCTCTTCATTAAGACAGAGTTCTCTACTGAATCACCGGTTACCCGACCACGATCTTTAGTTTAAAGAGCGAATACTCCCCTAACGCTCTCTTCATCAAGACAGAGTTCTCTACTCAACCACTGGTCACCCGACCACGCTCTCTAGTTTCTAAAGAGAGATTACTGAAATAACTCTCTCGTTATTACAACGACAACGAATGCTACACTCGACCTCATGTCACCTGACCACGTTCTCTAATTTCAAAAGAGATAACACAAACTAACTCGTTCGTTATTACAACGACAAAAGAGTGCTATAATCGAACTCTGGTTTCCTGGCCACGTTCTCTAATTTCAAAAGAGATAACAACTAACTCACTCGTTATTACAACGACAAAAGAGGCTATACTCGACATCTTGTCACTTGGCCACGTTGTCTAATTTCAAAAAGATAAGACAAACTAACGATTTCTTTGTTACGCCGACAAAGAGTTCCATTCTCAAGTAGTGGTCACCTGACCACGTTCTCTAATTTCAAAAGAGATAAAACAAACTAACTCTCTCGTTATTACAACGACAAAAGAGTGCTATAATCGATTTCTCGTCACCTGGCCTCGTTCTCTAATTTCAAAAGAGATAACAAACTAACTCACTCGTTTTTACAAAGACAAAAGAGTGCTATAATCGACTTCCAGTCACCTGACCACGTTCTCTAATTTCAAAAGAGATAACAAAAACTAACGATTTCTTTGTTACGCCGACAAAGAGTTCCATTCTCAAGTAGTGGTCACCTGACCACGCTCTTTAGTTTCTAAAGAGAGAATACCCAACTAAGATCTCCCTATTACGACGAGAAATAGTTCTATACTCGACTACTGGTCACTCGACCACGCTCTTTAGCTTCTAAAGAGAAAATACACAAATAACTCTACCGTTATTGCAACAACAAAGAGGCTATACTCTATTTATCACTTGGCAATGCTCCTTTTATGTGCTTTGACTACGAGAATCCGGACTAATTCTCTCCTGGCTTTATGACATGGAGTGCTATACTCGACTACCGTCTACCTGGCCACGCTCTTACGTAAAAGGAACCGAGGCGAGACCTTTTATCTTCCTTAATTATTATCTCGAAAACTGAGCAGAGTTTTCACAAATCCTCAACTGATGACGGCTGGAAACAGATAATCTCTGGGCTATCTTTATGCTATCTTTTCCTACATCCGCGATAATTCGTTATCTGACAAGGGTGACTCCAAAGAATGATTTTAAATTCCCCATTCCTGGAATATAATCTGAAAGGGACTCAACTGTTTCTATCCATAAGCCCGTCTAGTCTGTGCTTTATCCTAAAGTTTTCCGACCCATACCCTTCTAGGAAAACACTATTGACTAAATGACAATCACTACCTGCTTAACCTTAATTCTGAGAAGGTTAAGGGCTGCATCTCACAGGAATTTTGGCAAGTTGAAGGAAGTCTATTTACTTCTACCTCAAGGACAAACAAGCCATCTCCTTTGTACCCAACGCACCGATACAAAACAAAAGAATCTATTCAAAACGAAATTCCTTTCGAATTTCTAAACCAACCGTGCTATACAGATGTATTGACAGAAACAAAGGAATCATCCTAAAACCCTATTCCTACCGAAACCCATAAACCACTTCGTTAACAAATGTATCGATACAAAGACAAAAGAATTCAACCAAACGAAATTCGATCCAGACCCGATAACAAACTTCTCTATCAAAAGATATGGACACGAGAACAAATGAGTTTATCTAAACGTAATTCCATTCAGTGTTTACGAACAGCGTATATGGCTACCAGTAAAATACAACAACCATACTTCATACACTGTGACAATAGTACTGGAAACTAACCTGCTAAAAGTTAAGCGCTCTCTCCAGTTCGCCTAGCAATACTTCGCGCGTGTGATTTCGTGTTGTAAAAACACAAAAAAAAGAACTTCTAGAACTTTCTTTATTACTAAATTATTTAAAACAAACTAAACCGTCCTCTTGATCAAGGCTCGCTTTACAACCCTAACCATCTTCAATTCCGCTTTTTTTTCTTTTTCACAATATTTACTGCTTGACCCGCTGCACCGATAACAAAATAAACTATCCATAATTACGACGCAATTCCTCCTTTTGCCTTTGACTTTGAAAATTACTAAACCGAACACTGCGATTTTAACTATTAATTAGTCCTAAACAAAATCCGTTAACCGGATCACTAGCGCGATTGAAACATTATTTACGGAAGTTACCTTCTTTCAAGGTGAGATTGATCTCAAATAACCAGGAACCAATTCTTGTTCAACTGGAATATTCTACGATTTCAAAACACTAATTATCGTCATTCAATTGACCACGCACTTCCTGTATTATTTTATTAATTTAATCTGTTTCAAACACGGTACTGTCAGGACTTGGGTACGGTCGACCAATTAGTTTATTGCAGTTAAAAAATAACCATTAAAAAAATAGTGAACCCAGGGAATCAGAAGACAAAGGAGAAGGGCTCCTATTGTAACATGGATCAGTGTCAGATTTCTCTTCCCTTTTTTTCAAAAGAATGCAGAACGTTTGACTTTGTAAAGATCTGTAATTGGTGTTCCGTCTTACGATCTGATTTATTGCAGTCACAGATAACTATTGTTACTAAGAAAAAAAATAAAACTTTGCGCAAGATATATTTCAGAGGGTGAATGCGCTTTTATGACCGCGATTGTTAGGCGAGAAAAAAGGGTCAAAAAATTTCTCTTCTCCTTTTCTAAAGAAATACGTCGCGCTTAATTTATTGCAGACATAGTTAAATATTGAAACAACGGCTGAGAAGACATAAAACACTTCACTCGAGATACATTTCAAAAGAAGTAACTATTGTCCCTTAAGCAATTTAAGTATCGCCTTTAAGATTACCGGATGTTATACAAAAAGGATTCTCGACTTAATTACGCTGTGATAGTTTAAATAAACTATTCATTGCCGAAGTAACGTTCGGCCGGACGGAAAAGATTTATGGTTATTTTAACGGTCACGAGGGACTTTCTATAGAGCTCCAAATGGCGGGGGTGAGCGAGATCCCTTAAATTCAGAGGGCGCGATCTTCCCAGCCTCATTCTCGCCACGAAGTTGTCAAGTCAACATCATTTTCGTCTTAACGCTGTTCGCGAACTTGAACAAGCTTTTCTCACATTTGATTGTTCATTCTTATTTTGATACAATTTGTCCGGTAAATTCTGGATAATCTACAAACGGGGATCTTGTTTCACCTCAGTCTTTTGATTGAGCAGATTCTGGACTGTTGTCCAAACGACGATCTCGAGTTAGGCGTACAACTCATTCGCGGGTCAAAGTTAACTGATTCTACCAGCAATATCGAGTGCGCGCCAGATTCTGGAGTCTTCAAGACCGGACCGAGTCGTGTGACTGTATTACGGCACGAATTGACGGTCACCAATCATACTGAGGGAATTTCTTCACATCAACGGGCCTGTAGGAACAGTATAAGGTCAGAGGGCCATATACGAGTCGACCTGGTCATACACTTGAAGCGGATCTGGGACAATACATTGTGTCTTGTATTGGAGTAAGATCAACCTTATTTATCCTCTTTTGCTTGTCATTTTATGGTGATATTTGAGTATTCTAGAGATTGGCGATATCTAATCTTTGAGAATTGCACAATCCCGCAACGGACTGTTGTGAGATTACCCCTCATAATAAATTGCTTCGACTGCCTGTCCATCTGAAAGGCTAGTGGAGTAGCAGAGAGTAATCTGCCCATTTGATTTTCCTGACGGAGTATCAGCTCGTCAGGATTAAATATATAACCAATTAACAGCAAATATGTGTTTCATTATGTATTTATACCTACCCAAGCACTGACGAATGCCTACCTCTTCCCACGACATCTTGAGATCTTATTGAGCCTTGTTTTACCTATACTGAGCTACCGGAGTAAGAGTCATACATTGTAACATCCAGGCTTTTAGTAATCCAACAGAATTAATTAATTAAAGGGTCAAAAGTTTGAAAGTACCATGCGAATCTATTTCCTCAAGGGATAGAACTACCTGCAAAACAAAATGGCGTCTATCTTCCCGGTGTTTGGTTAAACGCAATTTTTATTCGTTGATTTAAATTTTCTTAATATTGAATTCCTATCTTTTATCTCCTTTTCGTTCTACCACAATTCGCAAAATCACAAACTGACCACTGAGATAATAATTATTATTTACTCTTAAACAAAATTCGTAAACCGGATCATTTACTCGATTGGAATAATTTTTACGAAAGTTATACGCATATAACACTTTGCCTAGCCATCTACCACAACAATAAAACAATAAAACAGGGCTCCACCAAAGCAAATCAAGACCTCACTAACAAAAACAACACTTCTAACTCGATCGTTCTGTTAAACAAGCAAGATTTCTCTTAGCAACGCAGTTCGAATTTACAAACAACAAACTTCCTACATCGTGTTTACAATCAACCGCGAGGCACGAGGCCGACTGAAGCTCCAATTTAACAACAAACGACTATAGACCAAAATGTAATCCAATCTCTATACAATACTATATCCTTCATAGATCCACTTCTGAAAGAAACTACTCAATTCATGATTCGGCCATTGTCTCTTACCAGGATCGAAACCAAAAATAACTCGCTCCAACGGAATCTTTTTTTTTTTTTTTTTGAAAAAGAGGAATCTAACTTAAGCGAAACTTCTACTTCTTTGCAATATTAAACCGTTGAAATTCTCCATATTTCGACAAACCGAGCACCAAGAAATGATTAATCCTTGAAAGAAAACCCGAAAAACTGGGCCAACTGAACAGCGAATTATTTCACGAAAGATAGGCGTTTCGTGCGCTTTGCCTACCCACGAACTCTCTTAATATGAGATTGGTCTCAAATAAATCGGAACACAATTCTCTTTACAACGGAATATTTAGCGAACATTAACTAGAAAATCTATTCTTTTTCTTCCCTCGATTAACTAAAAATCTATTCACGATTCGTTAATAAACAACTTTAAAACAGTTCAACCAAAATGAAGCCCGTATACACGTGAGAACAAAAAAATGGCCACGTGGTGACGAACAGTAAAAACAAACGCTGCAGACACGTGGTTCAAATTTCCAAACACACTAATTTTTTTTAAATCGAATTAAATAAGGAACACACAATTCTTTACAAAGAAATATTTAGAGAGAGTTAACTAAAAATCCATTCCAAAAAGACTCGAAAAACGGCCTTTCCAACTCGGAGCCCGCAACACGTGGGAACAAAATAGAGAAAACAAATGGTCGGACACAAAAAAATACATATAAAACACTTTCCTGTAAACAAATTATTATTTAAAACACACAAAACAAATTATAAATAAAAAAACCCTGTCCAGCGAGAGATCAGAGATACAAAGTATGCCCCGCGTTCGGGGGCCAATATGTCACACCTCTTTCCTATTTTAAAACAATATTAGGTTGTACACATTTCAATACATAAATTAGTTATAAAACATTACCATCATATGAGGTATGACACGGGCGTTCAGCTCAGCCGGCTTCTTGAAGAGACAAGAACTCTTTAGATCTCTGGGGTTTGTTGGGTTCCCTTAACTCTGAATAACTCTTTCTCACTTTCAGCAGGACAAGGCGACACAATTAAACAAGTATAATTTTAAATGAAACAGTTTAATATATTATAAAAAAAAAAGAAAAAAAATATTAAAAAAAAACTTGACGAATGTCAAGAAAAAAGTTTAAAATTGGCTAGAAGGACTGTGTTGTATTTAGCAAGGGAGATTTCAATAACAATTTGAAATTACTTTGATCGGTGGGTTTAACGTGGAGACGAAATCCAGCATTGAAATTAAAAGGAATAATATTCACCCATAATTAAAGATGGCGTCCTGGACTTCGGCGACACACGAAGAAAACTAGTCTGGCTGTCTTCCGTACAAACACTGTTTCTGGAGAGACGTCCTAACCGTGTGGTATCTGGAGGCACAAGTGAGCTCCTAATGAAATTTCTGGCCTTTTATACCCACTTGCGAGAAAGAGAAGCTACATGTACTCATTCTCACTTAAAATAATAGTTTCACATAGTAACGTCATAGACATGATACTTTATTTTTAAAAGACAATTGAGATCGGTGTCTCTTAGAATTCATCAAAAGGGTATATCGTCTAGACAGAATTTATTGCTTCCTTGAGCAATGGATTTTTTATGACCCTGCTTTTGTCTTCTCAGTCGTTTACCGCTGGCCTTACAATTTCCATCTTTACAAAACAGAATTGAATTTATTATAGACCCTTTTCCTAAACAAACAATGACCATGGAATTCTTTACAATCCGGAATGTAGTTTTACAACCCGAGCCGACCACCTAAGTTGGCGGTGCAATATTCCATTTGTATAACCAAAACAAAATTGAATTTATTATAGGCCCTTTTCCTAAACAAACAATGACCATGGGATTTTTTACAATCCAGGATATAATCTTGTACTCCAAGGCGGTGAGCACTTAAGATAACCTTTTCTTTTATTGACTTAATCTTAGCGACAGTATTAAAAATATACTAAATTATTTTGTTTCGAGAAACATGTTTCAGGAAGCATGAAATGTTGGGAATTTAGTATTGGGGATGTGAACTATGTAATTTATCAAATACAGTCCTGACAGTATACATATATGGATATACATATATGCATATACATATATTGTTTATAGTTAAGACACTAATATTGTGGAGGTTTAAAGACATTGTAATTTGTTTTATCAAACACTGTTTATTCCACTTTTTGTAACGGTATAACCCTACCGGTTTCAAGGCTTTCACCTCATCATCAGGGGAGCACGAGAGTCTTGTGAAAGCCTTGAAACCGGTAGGGTTATACCGTTACAAAAAGTGGAATAAACAGTGTTTGATAAAATTACTATGCATATACATATATGCGTATTGCTCGTTGAGGTGTACTATATAAATGGATAAATTACTAAAAAAAAATTATAGTTGTCCAATTTTTCGATGGGCAGTTGGTTATTAAATTATTTTCTCTGTTATAAATAAATGAGTATTCATTTTTGCTTTACGTATATTTAATTGTGATAAATTGAGTAATTTTAAAATGAAAATATAGATGAGAAAACCAAAGTATTTTCCTTAAAGCAAAACGTTGAAAATAGTTCCACGATGTCACAACTTTCTCAGCAGATACAGTCTGGTCCGTATTGCATAAAATAGTAGACTTCTTCGAAGAAGATGAATAACAACTTCTGAGACTTCATCCAGATGTGCAAGAACTCTTTCTTTTCTATCTTCGTAGAACTATTTATTCCATGCGATGCATATTTTAAAATATGCATGACTGAACTCGAAGATTCTTAGAAGTATGTTATAATATATGTATACAGTTCTCACAACTTTATTATTCCTTAACGAGTTTTTTCTTCGACTGTTGGAATTTGTGCGAGCATTTTTTTTTTCTAGAGAAAAAGTAATATTTTCTTTTAGTTAACAAGATTTATTTGCAAAATAAGATAAATTACTTCTTACTTTCAGTTCATTTAATGTAAATATCAGAAAGTGTGGAAATACCGAGAATTGCTTAAAACTATCATAATTCGTTAGTTACGAATACAACACTTAGACGCATAATGAAAGGTTTAAGATACAGAATAACAAAATTTCTTATTCAAAGAAAAATTGTAAAATATGACAACTGAAGTAAAGGAAGACACAGCTTTCGTTCAACCCTAACTGACTGAACTAGCGGTAACTAGCTGAATGGTTTAGTTGAATTTTAATAAATTGTTCCTGATCTAGTTGTTGAAACACGTGTTTTCTAATCCAGAGTTTTGGGGTCGATAGTAACCAAAAGAAGTTCACCAGCATGTTTCGTTCCGAAAATTCTCGAAGGTTGGTTGTAACAACATGGTTACATTTTATTCTATTTAACGGAAGTACAATACATCACGTATGTATATTTTTATTATTATTATTTTTATTGTGAAACGGCAAAATTGAAAAAGTGGATAAGAGTGGAGGACATAAATCGAATCCAACCACAAAACAATTCGCAACACTTGAAATGGGGCCTGAAATAGACTAATAATTTACACGTTAGTGTCAGCTTCTTGAACTGGGGCGGATTTTACAAAGGCTTAGATAAGAAAAAGCTATGAGCACATGCTCAAGTTGGTACCTAACGGGGTGCCTTCCGCGCGCAGCAACTTCAAAGGTCTTATGTAATGTTGAATCTTTCCAGGCATGGTTAGAATATGTTATAGTAACCATATTCAAACCATATCATTTCTCCTCTGTCTTTGGGAAAACTTATTGTGCTTTAGATAACGTTAAATACAATGAAACTTCCATTATTGATTAGGAAATAGTTATTTGTCATACCACCATAGGTGAGATCTTGAAAGATTACGACTTTAAAATACACTCGTAGTTGAATGAATCTTGGGCGTGTATTGTTTTTATTCACTAGCTGTTCAAATTTATATCAAACATTAGGTTCTAAAGATAAGTGGATCCAAGATTAAATAAAGACACTCAACTGGACAAAAGCTAAAGAATAAAAAAATATTAAATATTTCTATATAAAACCGTGGTTCCTTATTCAACATTATTGTTCAACTTAAAATAAAACGAGGAGGGGGCTGGTACTTAATAATATCAGTACTTATAAAAAGACACAATCTAATAGATTAATTTTTATTTATACAAAGTACTAATTTGTGTAGAAGTTGAGAGTAGGACAAGAATGGTGTGCGATAATACAAACAAATATGAAAAAAAAAATTTAATAAATAATTTTTTTACAATAATAACAAAAACCGTAATAGCTGGGAATCTTTACTTTGTTCTTTTCTGGTTTTATTATTCCCCACTAATTCCTTTTTCAACATATCGCATAAAGTGCCTGTCAGAGTTTTCCCACCACCAGTAAATATTATTTAAAATAACCTTTTAATCCTGCATGCAATGTAGGCCGTCTAAGAATTATGGTCACCAGAATGACGTGGGCCGCAGAAAATATATTGTGTTTAGAATTTCCCGAGCATTCCCAATTCCCGGGGGCTCAACAGGGCGGGGTAGGAGGGGGTGGAATGGAGTTCATCCTGGGGCGGAGAACATCTCGGGGTATTATATTTGTCAACCCCTTCCCCACACCGGGATGTCTTTATTCATTTATTTATATTCTCCTTAATGAGTATGTCTTAAGGAGACCATATTTTCCATCTTTTGTGATTTTGCTTTCAGTTTTATTTCAGTACTTAAATTTTATCTGTCTTGCCACAAATGCATTTGTAAGGTATTATATACAAAGTCATTCTTCTTCTTCCTTTTATAGTGGTAAATACACCATTCTAATTCCGTCCAGAATTTTGCCACATGGAAAGCACAGGGCGTTTCACGAATCAAGTCGTCTTCGAAACCGGACTCCTCTAGCACTGCAGTAAGTGTCACATAGAATGTTCTTCACTCATCACGTAACATTCTTCATTTCGACATGTTGCCCTTGGTTCTTCCGAATTCTCTTTCGAGCCTGCTAAGGGATTTCTAGGTTCTTCAGGGTAGTTGGAAATGCATCTACAGACACAACCTATTCATTGAGACTCGATGTTTCCGTCCACTCGTCCATTCTGGTGAAATTATATGCTTGCTCTTTAACATCTACAGACACAACCTATTCATTGAGACTCGATGTTTCCATCCACTCGTCCACTCGTCCATTCTGGTGAAAGTATATGCTTGTTCTTTAACATCTACAGACACAACCTATTCATTGAGACTCGATGTTTCCATCCACTCGTCCACTCGTCCATTCTGGTGAAAGTATATGCTTGCTCTTTAACATCTACAGACACAATCTATTCATTGAGACTCGATGTTTCCATCCACTCGTCCACTCGTCCATTCTGGTGAAAGTATATGCTTGCTCTTTAACATCTACAGACACAATCTATTCATTGAGACTCGATGTTTCCATCCACTCGTCCATTCTGGTGAAAGTATATGCTTGCTCTTTAACATCTACAGACACAACCTATTCATTGAGACTCGATGTTTCCATCCACTCGTCCACTCGTCCATTCTGGTGAAAGTATATGCTTGCTCTTTAACATCTACAGACACAATCTATTCATTGAGACTCGATGTTTCCATCCACTCGTCCATTCTGGTGAAAGTATATGCTTGCTCTTTAACATCTTCAGACACAACCTATTCATTGAGACTCGATGTTTCCATCCACTCGTCCACTCGTCCATTCTGGTGAAAGTATATGCTTGCTCTTTAACATCTACAGACACAATCTATTCATTGAGACTCGATGTTTCCATCCACTCGTCCATTCTGGTGAAAGTATATGCTTGCTCTTTAACATCTACAGATACAACCTATTCATTGAGACTCGATGTTTCCATCCACTCGTCCATTCTGGTGAAAGTATATGCTTGCTCTTTAACATCTACAGACACAACCTATTCATTGAGA